>BGPR01001509.1:5770-19608 GCA_013235015.1 Araneus ventricosus
AATTCTATCTCTGCTCCAGTATTTCATTGCAATAATGGGGAATAGTCCATGTCCACATGAAATCTCCGTTTTTCAAACCAATTCTGTGAAAATGGGGCATGAAGTAACATCACGAATAGGATATAGAAAGACCTACGCAAGTTATACGGAAATCTGCGCGGAAAAAAAATGTGCAGCAAGATGAGAAATCTTCCCATTTCGAATGAAGAATCTGCGTTCCTGGGGCTGTCCCATAGGGAAGGTGGGTGGGGGCGCGCTTTTTCTCTGTGGGAGGTTTCGAAATAGAAGGAATTGCACTTCGTCTCCGTCTGTTCTACATCCTCGACATATGCATCAACTGTAGCTTCAAGGAATCGAAGCCCGTATTTTTCCGTAATTAGCCCCATTTCTCTTTTTCGAAGCCCCCCGACTCTAGAGCACTTTTTATTTTCTATTTTCTCTCCCACGCGGTATGTGAAAAGGTGCGCTCACAGAATGTGCGTATTTTTTGTTCTTTCTTTTTGGTGTCATTCAGAAATACCTAACAGGCGCCAAGCGACATGCTTTTTTAATGTTAGTAGGTAGAAAAATCTCATGTCTGCAGCTTGCATGCAACAAATGGAAAGCATGTGTAAAAATGGTGGATTTTTCTCAGGAAAATACGATAGGAATAGCTGAAATGCTTGATATGAGAGATAAATTTTAATAAAATCGGTTACTGCACATTTAGTATAAAGATGAGTAACTGTCTTCGTAAATAATATGACTTTAATTTATCAATGCACTTAAATGGACAGCATTGCAATGCATCATTAAACGTAGATATGCACGCAGAATCTAAAATTCAAATCTATATATGAGTTACAGTCAATCTAGATAATCAGTAATTATATATAGTTACCGAGGGTATTATAACGGCCAGTTATTATGTATAATTACCGCGGTGATTATACATAATAATCGGCTAAAGATCCGGTAATTATGTATAATAATCGATTATCTACATTGACTGTAATATATATGTGATGCATTTCCACATAAACAGCCTGCATTTAAAGAAAACAATTAAAATATTCAGAGTTGAAATGCAAAGCGCCAAGCTTGAATACAAGAAACAAAAAGCACGAGTAAAAAATGCTGATTTATCTAGAAAAGTAAGAAATACCTAAAATGTACGACTTTGAAAATGAATTTTTGCTTACAACGAGCAAAAATAAAAAATCACCGGACACAAATAGCACCGATAAGTAACTGGCTTCCTAAATATTACGATTTTAACTTATACAATACACTAAAATGACTGTCTGCATTATAATGCAGCATTAAAATCTAATCTGTTCAGCATCTCAAATTAATTGCACTCAAATCTGCGTAGGCATTATAATGTATCACTAAATTCAAAAACATTTAAAATTATCAGATTTCCAATGCAAAGCATTCGAATGGGTTTATGCATTATAATGTATCATGAAAAACTTTAAAATGGGTAGTATTTCAAATTATGTGCTCCCTGATGGATTTTAATGTTAATAGTAGTTTCAGATTGCACTGCATCGTTAAATCAAACTACAGGAGCAGGGTCTCAACAACATGCTCCTGTCGATGCATGGAGTCGAATCTCGTGCATGTGAACTTAGTGATGAAATCAAATTTGTTTATTACTAATTCAAACTTTTTTCAAACTTCAAGAATTTTTTTCTTTCTGATTAGAGAGAAAGAGTGATTTAATGGAAAATCGTTGAAATATTTACCAAAACAACGAACCAATTATTAAGCCTTTTGAACGGCGTGATCGTCGATATCAAGGATTTCTTGCTCTTATTTTCTTTTAATACTGGTTCTCCATTTTATTTTGCTTTTAATAATTAGTATCTTTGCTATTTTTGTAAAATCTTTTCTGGGTTTTGAAAAATCTGGTTTCGAGCCCCTCCTTCTTAGTATTAACTCTCCAGTTGCTTAACTCGTGATTTACACTGGTTGGAAGTTAGTCTGTTTCCTCTGAGTCCCGAAAATTTTCGCTCGTTAGTGGTTTTCAGTATGTTTTCCAAGCTTTGTCTCATATTCTATGTCCACTCCTGTAAGTTATTTCTGTTTGCTGAATCCTTGGTTCTTTGGTTTACACAACAATTTTAAGGCAGACCAGCATGAACAATAAATTATAGAGTATACAATATTCAAATTATTATGACTTTTTAAAATATTAGTGAAAAATTACATTTCTACTTTCATAAAAATAATTTTTGTTTAAAACATATATATGAAATGACAGCAATTTTTTAGAATTTGAAAGGGTATTTTTAAAGAATCCCACAGATGATAAAAGTAAACTTTCTTTATTTCAGGATCGTAGTTTCTAGTTAAAGCCAAACGGGTTATTTTTAAATATTAGATGATTTTTAGAATATTCTAATCCATGATCATATTAGCGAACACCGGCTGTACGTCGTCGCAGCAGTTAAAATCAGAGCAAAAAGGGCAGTTAACAATACTCAGAGATATTATATACTGGAAAAAGGGGACTCCGTGGAAAAGACTCGTGACTGGGCGTTAAAGTAGAAGTGCGGTTACTACAGTTGAAGTAGGAGTAATTAAAAAGAAGTATCGTTAAAAATATATAATTTAAAGAATGTTAGAAAGTCAAATCATTACATATATGTTTTTAAACATTTCGTCGAAAAAATAAGCCTTCCAGCAGGTTAAGAGCATACCTAAAGGGTGGGCCCAAACATTGAGGAAATGATGTTATGACATATCTATGGAAATAATTCGTAAGTGGTTATACTAGTTGATATTATAATACAATTCAACAAAACTCTAACAGCCATTGATCTTATTGATTTGAACATGAGTGATGAACATTAAAAGAATAGAAATCAAATAGTCCAGTCAACGAAGGCCAAAAATCGAGGAATAGAAAAAAAATGGTGTTGTTTTGAAATTTAGCACAGTTGTTGGGGGTGGTGCCCTAAAGGACATACTAAAAGACACCGTCAGTGGGGGGGGGTGCGTGGGGGAAAAGGGGGTTTAAAGCGGGGTTTTCAGTTTTAATTAAATATCTCGAAAACTATGGGCTTTAGCAAAAAGCACTCAATTACAAAATTAAACTACATAAAATGTCCTACAAAAAAAAAGACTACACTTTGTTTTGTAGTATCAATAGATTAGAAAATACAGCGGATTCAAAATTGAATATTTCTAAAATTCCTTATTGTACTGGAAAAATCAGTTAAAAGTGATGAATCTACAACTCCCAGAAAACCCTTATGCCTATATAATAATTATACAAGAGTAATATTGTATGTGTAGGATCGGGGAGGGGGGGCTGACAAACCCATTTCATGAACAGTCGTGTTACCTATCTCCCCTCACATCCGTTCCCCTTCACAAGTCTCCTTCTACTCGTAGTCCAGTAAACGAATTGTAAATTTAAAAAAAGGTGTAGTTTTGAAATTTGGCACAGTTGTTGGGAAGACTGCCCTAAACGATATACTAAAAGTCCCGCTGTTGGCGGGAGTTCGGGGGTTCAAACGGGAGACTTCTCAGTTTTTCTTAAATATCTCGAAAACTATGGGTTTTAGCGAAAAACTATTAATTACAAAATTAAGTTACATTAAATTTACTACAGAAAAAGACCTACATATTTTTCGTAGGATGAACACTTTAAAATATGTATGAAAAAGTGCATAATCGCAGTAAGGGATTCAAAATGTTAGTTTTATTTTTAAGAAAGTCAGTTTTCATTTCAAAATGACGGCTATCTATTACAATATATCTATAACATATTATATATATATAATATAATATATATATATACATAACTACATAAAAATATACATAACCCATTTTTATCTCTTGTTCTTAATCGAATTTCATCATTTTTGTCTACTATTTGATCAAATTCGAACTCCTCCTCTTCTTCTAGAGGGGCACCATTAGTACAGGTACCATTGTAGGTGCTACAAACAGAAATACATTGCTAAACGAGTGTTGCAAAGCCGCTCCTTTGGTTGAAGAGAAATCAGCTTTGATCCTGGTTGATGATTTGAGAAATGATGCATATCTATAGTTATTCAAATTAAGTCCATTATCAGGGCTTTGTATATGGCTAGAAACATCTCACCGGCTTGAGAGATAGCATCTGGTGTTGATGAGGGGTTATAAAAGATGTCAGCAATGTTTTACATCTGGTTCATCTGATTTTTGAACGATGTAACTATAGTGCTTTGCTTTTTCTATAAATAGCTGATGTTATGTCGCCCACCGAATGCATGGAGAAGAAGTATGGTTTCGGAAAAAGAAAGTTCTTTTTGGAGCTTTCTTGTAGAAAATAATTTAGCTTCGACTTTTCTCTTGCCGGACTTCATAAAATAAATGTTACTTTCTGGTGGTGCCAAAGCAATCAGTAACACGACCAAGTACACATGTTGCCCTGTTACAGCAACAATGAGATGAGAAATTGCTTTCTCTATTCCACATCTCACAATATAAGTATTATCAATATCTCCTATAGCGACTCTCGTTTCAATTCCTTCAGCAGCCATTTTCTGTGTTAGTAAGTGAATCAGCCTGGTCATATTCCTTTCGTTGACAGGAAAAAGTCCCTGTTGAACTGTGACCGATTGGTTGCGACTTTTTATGTTAAACTCAGCCTAAATGTGTATATTTAGATTATACTATCTAAATACACAGATTTGATGCATTAATAGAACCAAAAGACTGAGTAGAAGGGATCTTGTGGAGGGGAATGGACCTGAAGGGGAGGCAAGGAACACGGCTGTTCATTAAATAGGTTTGTCTCTCCCCTCCCTGACACCATCACTACTCTCGACACATACAATACTACCCTTTTATAATTATTATGTAGGCATGAGGTTTTCCTGAGTGTAGCTGCTTCAGCACTTTTTATCGATTTTACCATTACAATAAGGAATTTTAGAAATATTCACTTTTGAATCCACCTTTTTCTTCTAACCTATTGATGTTACAAAAAAAAGTAAAAGTTTTTTTATAGGAAATTTCATTTAGTTTAATTTTGTAATTGAGAGTTTTTCGCTAGAGACCTTAGTTTTTGAGATATTTAAGAAAAACTGAAAACGCCCTCTTTAACCCCCCCACTGGCGGGGACTTTTAGTATGTCGTTTAAGATAGTACCCCCCAAAATTTCAAAACTACTCTATTTTCTTCTCCTATATTTTTCCTTCGTTGACTGGACTAAAAGCCAGAGGATAAAACATAGATTTAAAGATTATACTATATTTTGGATTAATAGGCTCAGAATACCAGCAGAAGAACAATGAAATACATACATTTTCTATGAAAGAATAATTGAGAACTTCAATAATTTTCTGGCACTTTACATTTTATAATTGTTTTGCTATATTTTATCAATATTTCATCGTTAATGAGAAATGTGATTATTTTTATATAGATATTAAGTCACTCCATAAAAAAAATCTTAAGGAGGTGGGGGGGGGGGCAATAGATTTTCTTCTCCGATATATATTTTTGCACTAATGTACACATTAACGTATTAAGAGCAAACATGAATTTCATTTAAGATTCTTTTTGCATGATTTAAGTATTTTCTTTGCTGCAGTTATTGCTTCTAGCAATAATCATATTGTGTGATAATTTAATATCTTTGTTGGAGCACAAGTGTTTACTTTTCAGCTGAATACGCCAAGGTTAGAAGTTCGGATGCTGAGTATGAAGTGCATATCTATCTCATCAATTTTCAATCCATTTGTCCTGTGGATACCGAAATTTTAAATTACTCAGTTCCTAAATTTTCAACGACCTGAATGCGAAAAATTGGGCAGTTTTCTAGATTAATTGCCCTCTCCCCCGTCGGTTTGGTCTAGGGAATCTAATGATGCAGATGACTGGTTAAGCATTATTCACAAATTTTTAATTGAAATTGTAATGTTGATATCAATATAAATTATTTTATCACTGAGCAGCTATCTCAAAGGTTGTTGCAATTCGATATATTGAATTCTATACATAACTGCATTTAACTCCTCGCACAGAGTTTGTTTCAATCAGATTCTTCAGTAATAATTAGTGGAAATAAATCAGGAAGCCATCTTTATTATAAGCTTTTCTTAACTCGTTTCAAATAATTAAGTTTAGTTAAATTTCTCTTTGTCCATCACTAACCGATACTTAATTTCTCACTTAATTTTTCTAGTTATCTATGGACCTTGGATTATCCAACAGTTATAATTAGAAAAATTTAACAAATATATTAACTATAAATTAATTAGTCAAAAAATTAAAAAACTTAATTAAAAACTCAGAAGATTTAAACAAAAAACGATAACAATACACCTTTTGCGTGCTCAACGCACAGCATCAGCATGATCAAAAAAAAAATTACAACAACTAATATTTTAGAACACATAAAATAGAATTTAGAATGTAAAGAGATTATTCAAAATGGAAGGAATGGATAAGAACAGTCGCACTAACTTTTTTCGAAGAACACACGCTATAGGAGTTCAAATGGACAAAATTTTCTGTCAGAGGTAAGATTATAAATCAGAAGTATACCTTTTGCGGTTCCTGAATTCTGTCCAACCGCAAAACCAGAAACATTTTGTTGTTGAACATTATACTTGTTACCTTTTAATTTATATTTCTATTATTTGGATTATCCAACAATCTTTCGTTCACGAGTGGAATCACGGAAAAGTTTTTTTTTTTTTTTTTTTGCATTCCGTAGGGATGCATGAATGAAAAAAGAGTTTTCTATTATAAACAATCCTTCTTATTTAAAAATCATTTCCAAGATTTATTAACATCAAGGGAATTATCTGTACCATTCTCTATGATCCAAAAGACGGAAAAAAAGGGAAAGGACAGAAATATAATCTTTTCAAGAAAACCTATTTTTCTAGTTATCTGGATCTAGTTATGTGGATTATCCAACAATCTTTCGTTCACGAGTGGAATCACGGAAAAGTTTTTTTTTTGCATCCACGTAGGGATCGCGAATGAAAAAAAGAAGTTTATTATAAACAATCCTTCTTATTTAAAACCATTTCCAAGATTTATTAACATCAAGGGAATTATCTGTACCATTCTCTATGATCCAAAAGACAGGGGAAAAAAGGAACAGAAAATATAATCTTTTCAAGAAAACCTATGCGACCGCTATCGAAAACAAAAAGTCAAAACAGTCAAAGAATAAGAAAAAAGCGTGAGAAAACGGTGTCGAGAGAAAGTGGGGGCGTCAGGTAAACAGAGCGATCCCTCCCCCCGGTGGTTAAAGGGCAAGTAATTTCTGTAAGGGTATCTAAGTGACGTGTCGCCAGACTGGAGCCAACCGTTTTTTCGGAGCCTAATGAAAGTTTTCGCAGGGCGCGAAGCGCTGCTGTCAACCGGCGCGATGACTGACGTTGCTGCGGCACGACTCCAGATGTCACGAGGCTCCGATCACACTTTTAAAGAGATTGTTTCCTTTCTTGCTATTGCTATCTTCTTTCTCTACCTTCTTTTTTATAAGAAAATTTTTATCTTTCTCAGATTTGCTTGCTCTTTCTTGGGCGATATTTTAGAAGAAATAAAAGTTTAGGCATCGGCTTCGGTTCTGATGGAATTGTTTATAGTTAGAGACAATTCAGGTTGGCAGAACGGAGTTACAACTACGACATCAATTGAATAAATGACGATAGAAACAGATCCGCGAAATTAAACAATTTGAAATATGGAATTTCATTACGCTTTAAAATATTACTGGTGATTAGATCTATTCAGAATATACCGATAAAGATAAATTTTTAAAAATTAAGTTGAATAATATTGAGGACTATGCAACTGGACATCGTGTGCAACTCGTGACTTTCTCCACTTATTAAAGATTATCAAGTTGAATTGTCATTGACTATAATTCGGTTTTGTGAGCAGCTGCTGTCAACCGATAGTGATGACTAGGTTTAAGTATATATATATATATTTGGTTTTCTGGTTTTGTCTATTTGCATCTTTGTCCTTTTTTACTGTTTTTGAGATTTATTTTGTATTTATATGTTGTGTTTGATATATATATATATGGCATATATATATATATATATATATATATATATATTTGATTGTTGAAAATTCCATTTCTAGAGTATCTTTATCATAGTGTAATAGTCGTTAATCAAAGCTTTTCTTTGTGTATTTCATTTTAGTTATTGATAAGGTAATTATACTTTAATTTTAATTTCTAGATTAATATTTGTATATTTTAAAATATAACAAATGTTTTGATTATTGAAATATTTAACTATATTTTGTATTTTATTAGGATTATTAATAAGGTAACATTTTTATTTTTAAATTAGCTTAATAAGTATTATATTTGAAATGTTCTTGAGTTTTGATTGATTGGAAAATATTTCACTACATATATATATATATTTCTCGGATTTGCTTCTTCTTTTTTGGACAATATTTTAGAAGAAATAAATGTTTGGGCATCGGTTTTGGTTCTGATGGAATTGTTTATATTTAGTGACAATTCAAGTTGATAGCACAAACACTGCAAAATCGGTGAATAAGTGTTTCTGCTCGTCTTTGAGCTATAGAAACATTTCCATGAAATTAAAAAACTATCGCTTTAAATATAGAATTTTATTGCTCGATAAATCTATTACTGGAGATCAATCGGATCAAATATATCAAAGATAATTTTAACTAAAATTCGGATAATATTCAGGACTATTTAACTAGGCATCATGGTGCGCCACATGGCTTTTCCCTGATTATGAAGTTGAATTGTCATGACTTAGTAAGTTTCGAGGGGTGTGCTGGTGATGTTATTGCGGCACGACCGATTATGTGGTTCATGGAATTGTTTATATTTGAGACCATTCTAAGTTGACGAAGCACATCGATAACGAATTACTGGTGATCATAATTTGTACAAATCCTCATCAACGCAGATCAATTTTTAATTAAAATTCGGATGATATTTGGGACTATTTAAACAGGCATCATGGTCGCCACATGGCTTTTCCCTGATTATGAAGTCGAATTGTCACTGACTGTAGTTAAGTTCGAGGTGTTGCATGCACGTTGGTGATGTTATTGCGGCACGACTCGATTATGGTTCTGATGGAATTGTTTATATTTAGTGACCATTCAAGTTGACAGCACATGGAAAGCCGCGAACGACCACTTTACTGGTGAATAAGCTTTTCTAAGCGTTTTAGAGCTGTAGAAACACCTTGCTTGGCAAGATGGCGAATGGCTTATTTTAACCCTCTCACATCGAGCGAGGCGGTCTGGGGCGGTCTAAAAATTCCCCCTTAGCAGCGACGAAGGCCGGTCTGAGGCAGTTGGCTTCTTTTGAGGAGAGGTGAGGTTCTGAGATCGCTTAGGGGATAAGCGCGGTAGGGGGACCAATTTTCCTTGCCAGCCACAGCCCATTTCCGTGTGCCTTAAGAGGAAGGATATAGCATGGTGTGGGATGGTGGGGTAAATGACCACCCAGGATGTTAGAGTCCAATTCATGCTGCCTCCTCCCAAAAAGTCCCGGTTTTAAAGGAATTAGAAGAAAAAAGTCGCCTTGAGGTAAGTTCATAATACTATGTAGCGCCCTCTTACGGATACTACCAGCCCTCTACACTGCTATGCACTAAAAAATCGCATAGTGAAGCCACTGCCGCCATTTCGTTGTCTGTTATATGGTGTTCGTGTTTCTTGCCTGACGTGTTATAATTTTCAAGACCCTCAAGTAAGATCTAGTGGACTAAAGCATAAGATATTTGTTTACTCTTTACTATGGATGACTTAGACAATACGCTTTTCAAAATCACTATTTATTTTATATAATTCTTGTTTATCCCACGAAAAAAAAGACTTTGGGGCAAGTTAACGACCTCTTCATCTCGCCCTAAGTGTTTTTTACTATTTTCTTTTTTGAAGAATATATGAATTTTTTAGTTATTTTTTAAAATTTTGTTTGAGCTACGTGATAAACTACCTGTTCCATCACATGTTGCAAGGTGTGAGGCCTACAAAAAATATTTTAATAAGCTTACCTATGAACGAGATGCCGGTTCAGAAAGACGCACAGAAGACGGAAGAAAAACGTTTAAAGCAGCAAAGACAAGAGATTAGGGTGAATAAAAGGAGTTATAACAAAGAAACTGATGTTTGATTCCTTTAAAAATCCCAAACTTCTGACACTCCTGACGTCAGTTCAAACTTCCGAAGAAAATATACTACAGTGCCCTGCATGTTATAAGATCTATATTGACACTCAATCAGAAGACTAAGTAGAGTATTACAAATCTCAAATTATGGTGGCATGAGCGTTACTCAGACTCAGAATGAGGAAAATTGGTGTTTAATTTTGTAAATGATAAAAACTGGTTTTGAGTTATATTAATTTTCTATGAGCTTAAATTTTAACTAAAATGACCCTTTCATTACATACTGATCAAGACAAAAATACTTAAAAACATTTATTTAGTTAGTATTCTGCCCTAAATTTTCTAAAAATAAAAATGTATTGAACTTTTGTCATAATTTTCATCCTGCCCCGGTACCGGGGCAAGTTGGCACTTTTGCTTTGCTTATTTTAAATGGCAAAATAACTTTGATAATACTAAAATAAAAATTTCTCAGTTTAATTACAACACAATAAAAGGTTAATCAAATAATTATGCAAAGAAAAATAAAATTTACCTCAAAAACTGAATTTATTTTACTGCTAACATCGCCATCTTGCCCTATATCGATTTCTAGTGTTGTAAAGTAATTCGGGGGAAATATGTCCAGAACTTTTAATTAAAGCTGGCAGTATATTCAGGACAATTTAATTGGGCGTAATGGTACTGGCTTCCCCCAAACTGTCAACGTAAGCAGTCACTAACTACAAACTGTGAGTTTCTATTCCAAATGGCCCTATACCTTTCACTTAAGTTACATAACCAATAATTTGAAGTTATTTAACCAATATATAGTGGTGATAGGAGGCAAGGTTATTAATACAATTCCAGAGCCGGTCTATGGGGACCTTCCGAAGGAAAAATATTAATGCGTTTATTTCGCTGTTTAAAATCTACTTTGATGAGGGGGTGAAGAATAATGCCTCGCTCCTGGCGCCACTTATCCTTGTTACTCCACTACCAACACGGTTTTCGAATATGTTGAAACGACCGCAATCCGTTTTTAACTGAATACTCAACAGGCACTGTTCTGGCATTTAGTCATATGCAGTGGCGGATTTTCACAATATGAAGCCACAAGAGCAAAATTGCTTTGAATCCCCGTCCCAGACCCAATGTCGTAAATTCATAGCCGACTTTGCTTTGTGATGTGTGTCGAACAGATCTTGAGCCCCCTCCCCGGGTCTCAAGGCACGAGGCGAGCGCCAGTCCGGAAGAACGCCACTGCCCACACCGTTAAGATCTGAGCAAATAAACTATAATAAATATAATTCTGACAATACTAGACTGATTGAGGTGCTTGATGGTGATTTTCCCCCGTTTTTTTTTTTTTAGCACCACCCATGCTCATTAATTTATTTTGTACCAATTCATGGCTGGCTCAACGATAAATGACAGAAGCGTACCAACTTCTTTTCTAAAGAAAGGTAGAGGCGAATGAAGCCAACTCCTCGAATAAGAATCGGAATCATCCCTAATCACCCCGAAAACAGAGAGATCAGGCCGAAGTAGTAGTAGATGAAGGATCGACATTGTGTCTGTACATCCACCGACTAAATGAAAAGTGTTCCGACACTCGCTCA
The DNA here is from genome assembly GCA_013235015.1 of Araneus ventricosus. Taxonomy (NCBI): domain Eukaryota; kingdom Metazoa; phylum Arthropoda; class Arachnida; order Araneae; family Araneidae; genus Araneus; species Araneus ventricosus. Next base: position 17,496 of record BGPR01001509.1, read on the forward strand.
TTCTGTCTCGCCTGACAAATTCCAACAGAATCAGGCGACAGTTCCTTCTTTTCCGCTTTCATTTTTTTCCGCCGACAGCAAGGAACACAGATCAAGCGCTGTTGAATCCACCAACAGACTTCGCTTTCTGCCGCAGAGGAAAAAAAGACAGTTGATGTAAAGCGAGCGAAGAATTCTTGGCAGTGAATGCGGTACTTTTAATTAGGGAGCGAAGAAGTCCATTTGTCACAAGTATTTACACTGCTCTCGGAGCTGCGTTGACAGACTCCCCGTTGCAGCCTTTGCTTGTCCTCTGTTTGCGTTGCTACATTCGCTTAATGGGTAGTTTATTGAGATTGGGAGCTTCCCTTACGGCAATACGTCACTTTTTGAGACTGAAACTTCCACCAACAATCCCACCGATAAATATTATTTCAACACCGACTTTCCTATTAGTGGATTGGAGAGATACTTCTTTTTATATAGATAGCTCCGGGATCTTAATGTAAATTGCAGCCAATGTCTGTTAAGATATTTCACTGAAGGATTTATTTCGTTTGAGTGTGTCGCGTTTCGGAACGTTTAACTATATTTTAATGAGTGTCCTTCATCAAGTGGTCGGGTTATGTAATTTTTGATAGGAAAATGAAATATTGAAATTTTTTATGTCTAATTATATAATGAAAATCCTGTTTTGGTATGAAAAATCAAAAGAAATAAAACAATAAATGAAAATGAAATATATATTACGCTAATTAAATAATAAAAAGAATATTTTAGTACGGATGTTAGGGTAAAAATAGCTGCCATTGCATCGAAATTATAGATTTTGTTGAAATGATGATAATGATAAGACTTGGAGTTTGAAATTAGAGAAAATAATTGCGGTTGTTAGTTTAAGGCAGAGCATAATTTTAGAGACTGAAACTTCTGCCAACATTATTTCAACACCGACTTTCTTATTAGTGGGTTCGAGAGATATTAATTTTTATTTAGACAGCATCGAGACCTTAATGAAAATTGAAACCAATGTGTGTTAAGGACTTAAGGTATTGTAGTGAAGGATTTATTTCGTTTGAGTGTGTCGCATTACGGAACGTTTAACTATTTTTTAATGAGTGTCTTTCATTAAGTGATCGGATTAGGTAATTTTTCATAGAAAGATGAGATACTGAAGGTTTTTCATGTCTAATGAGATAAGGAAAATAATACTTTTTTAAAAAATACCAATTGAAGTAATGTAATATATAAAAAATGAAGTAAATTATGAATTAATGAAATGATAAAAATAATTCTTTGGTAAGAAAATGACAGAGGGATAAAATAATAATAAAGCAGATATTGTGTGAAAGTAGTAAATTTTGTTTAAATGATGAACTTCATCAAATTCAGTGAGAAAAATGATTTAAAAATGAGAAAAAAATAATTCTTAGTTTGGAGATGTTTAAAGCAAGACGTAACTTTAGAAACCGGAACTTCTGCCAACATTATATCAACACCGATTTTCTTATTAGTGAAGATATATTCCTTTTTTTTCATTAGGTAGCGTAGGGATCTGAATGTAAATTGTAATCCCTGTGTGTTAAGATATTGCAGTGAAGGATTTATTTCGTTTAAGTGAGTTGCATTTCGGACCGTTTAAATATTTTTAATGAGTGCCCTTCAACAAGTGATCAGATCATGCAATTTTTTACCGGAAAAAGAACATAAAAACTTTTTCATATCAAAAAAGTAATGAAAATAATACTTTGTAATGAAATTATACTATAAACAAAAATGAAATGTATGATATACTAATGAGATAATAAAAATATTTTTGTATATTATAGGCGAACATAATGTTGGAAATATCTGACTCTGTATGCAGCTCATAGATTTTGATAATGAGAATGATAATACTTGGGGTTTCATAATGAGAGGAAACAGTTTTAGACTTTAAGAGGTTCAAGACAAGGCGTAACTTTTTGACAACGGCATTTTAACACCAACTTTTCTCTTTGATTTAGGAAAATAATTCTTTTTATTTAGACAATATCGAGATTTTAATGTAAATTATAGATAATGTGAGTTAAGATACTGTAGTGAAGTATTTGTTTAATTTTAGTAATTAAATAATTCTTTTTATTTAGACAAT
>BGPR01001509.1:35069-49306 GCA_013235015.1 Araneus ventricosus
TACCAATTCCACATGCGCTGTGTATCTTTAGTGTAATCCTCTTTCGAACCTGGAACACTTCGTTACATACTTAGTATTTCGTATTAAATACGCAGATACGGTTTCCTTTAAAAAATTTTCTTTCCGTTTCCATATACAGTCGGACCTCTATTTTGCGAACTTTTTCTTGGATCCAAGAACATTTTGCGAATTTCTTCGTAAAATAATCTCCAAATAGCGAAGTGCATTCTCTATTTAACGAATTTTTTTTGTGATCCAGTATTCTTTTTCTCTCCCTATTTCTCAAAATATTTCTAGCATTTCAAACTTGTTCTTTCTTTTAACACATTTTATGGTGATCAATGACCTCGAAGCTGGAAAATGTCAAAGCAAAAGTGATTGTGCATTAAAGAAAAAAATTTAATTCTTCATGAGGTGGATAAAGGCGTGAAGAAAAAGGATATTGCTTTCAAATTTGGTATTCCTCCAAACAGCTTATCAACCATAATAAAAAAATCGTGATATGATACAAAATTATGATTCATCGAATTCTTGTTCAAATCGTTTAAAAACATGTGTCTATGAAGATGTGGATGAGGCAGTTTTGAAGTGGACAGTGTGAAAAATAAAAACAATACACCAATGAATTGCGATGAAGACGAAGATGAAGAAGATGGAAATGATCATGTTGCAGAAATCAACAAGCCTTCGTATGATGAAATGCTAGAATTCATTAATTTTAATATAAAATTATTTTTTAAATTGAAAATACAGTGCATTCCCGGACAATGTTTTGTTTTATTCTTGTTTTCCTCGCAGATTTCTTTTTGATGCGAAAATATATAAAACAGATATTAATTTACAAAATAAAGGTGTGATTAATTACTTTTTTAATAATATTTAGTGTTTATGAATTTAAAACCTGTTTTGTGTAGTTTAAAGTATTTTAGAAGGTGAATCTCTATTTAACGAATTTTCCATATAACGAACTTTTTTTCGGGATTTAGCGACTTCGTTAAATAGAGGTCCGACTGCAGTAATATTTTTGGCAAGCTTCAAGGCAATTTTTGTGAGGTTCTGTACTGATATTAAACCTCAATAATTTCTTAAGAGAGAATGCAGATGACATTTGACAAAAGGCCGAAATTTGATACTTGTAAGTGATCCCAAGAGTGAGCAATCAGTCATGAACGTTAAGAACACTGTAGTCAGAGATAAGTCGACGATACGAAGAACGCTAAGAGAGGCCGGATCAGCGACGAATAGCATGATATGTATTTGAATCAAACAACTCTTGTTTCAAATCAAAAGTTTTAACTCACTTGTTCCAAATTACTGGTATTTAAAAAAATTCTGTTTAAAAATAAGGGGAGTTGGAACCGTAAGTCCGTTAACCTTAACCCTGTTATTTCGATGTACCTTTTCTCAAAATCTGTCATAGATTCATGTTTGAAATTTTTTATACCAGTAAAGTACATCTTTGTCATTATACTAGAATTTTTTTTAATTTAAAAATTAATTTTGTACAATTTTTTTGTGTCAAAACAAAAATTGTTAAATTTCCCACTTCGATGTACGTTTTCTCAAAATCTTTTATAGATACATGTTTGAAATTTTTTATAGAAGTAAAGTACACCTTTCTCATTATACTGAAATGAGCGTTTGGTTTTAATTTTTTATAAATTTAAAAAATATTTAATTAGACATAGTGAAATTTTACCCTATTTTGGCACAAAAAAATTGTAAAAAATTAAGTTTTGAGTTTTTTAAAAGACGCTCATTTCAGTATAATGAGAAAGGTGTACGTTACTTGTGTAAAAAATTTCAAACATGTATCTATAACAGAGTTTTAGAAAAGGTACATCGAAATGGCCAATTTTACATTTTTTGTTTTGACACAAAAGAATTTGTAAAAAATAAATGTTTGAATTTTTTTTAAAAATCATTTTAGTATAATGAGAAAGATGTACTTTACTTGTTTAAAAAATTTCAAACATGAATTTATTGATGTTTGAGAAATTGATATTGATTTTGAGAAAAGTTACATCGAAGTAACAGGGTTAGGGTTAACGGACTTAAGGGTTCCAACTCCCCTTAAAATATATTAGCATAATATTCCGAAGTAGTGATAGGTCATAAAAGCACCCAACACAGCTTTTGCCTGCCAACTTGAATTGTAACTAAAGTTAAAACCACGATCAACATCCTAGAAAAGAAACCCTTTTAAAAAATGAAAAAATGAATTAAACAGACTATTTAAGAAATTATAAATTTATTAAGCTGCTATTAAATTATAATTATATCGATGCTTTTATAACATATTCTAAATATAAAATTATTCTCCTTTTCAACATGTACCCTTCTATCGACTGAAAATGCTTAAACATAAATATGTGCAATCATTCAAACGAAATAATATCAAATTCATTATTAATAAATAATACGTTAGTTTATTATTAATGAATTTGATTATTAATTATTTGTCATTATTAATTATTTTAGGCATAATAATGTCACTGACTGCTTATTCGACTTTTTAAAAAATTGGTGTTACCTGTCTACGCGATTTTAAAAAATAATAAAATTGAACAGAAATACTCTGATGTTAGAGTCATTTTTTCCATACATGAAATCAAATGATTCAGCATAAGAAAAATATATTTATTCAGATCCATAATCATCATCAGAGGTCATGCTGTACTCATGTGACAGCAAATGCATCTGATGTATATGAACTGCTTTAGATTTGTTGTTGTATAGTCAATCTGACTTGTATAGTCAAAGTGATGTATGTAAAACAAAGCACCCCCCCCCCCAAAAAAAAATGATTCACTCAACAAGTATTCACTTGAAAATTCATATCAACAACTGAAAACTATCTGGGAGATATAGATCTGCTTACATTACCGTTATTGCTGCTTCTTTGCCAATGGCCTCCAGAGGAAAAAAATAATAATAATAAAACTTTACGGTACTTACGTATTAACGCCACCGAAGCTACAGATTTGGCGGTTTTTAAGTGCCGCTAAATTTGGCGGTTTTTGTACTTACGTATTAACGCCAATTTGGCGGTTTTTGTACTTACGTATTAACGCCAATTTGGCGGTTTTTAAGTACCGCCAACGCCACCTCAGCTACAGATTTGGCGGTTTTTAAGTGCCGCCAATTTGGCAGTTTTTGTACTTACGTATTAACGCCAATTTGGCGGTTTTTAAGTACCGCCAATTTGGCGGTTTTTGTAAACACGATTGCTCTTTATTGGCGCATTACCGCCAATCTGTAGACTCGGTGGCGTTAATACGTAAGTACCAACTTTACTAATCAAATCTGTCTTTCTGTGTCGCCATTTAACTCAAGATGAAGAAAATTAAGTTGGTCTTTAAATAGAAGCTTAGTGGTGGTTCCTATCCCGTTTAGTCTACCATATCTACCTAGGTCCTTGGCTTAAGGATTCATGATCAAAGAGAAATGTGGCATTTCCTGGGGATGGGCAAGACGACCTTGGAACACCTAAGTAACATCATTCCTTTCTACAGAAAATTTGTCCAATTTAGAACTACAAATGGCATGTGGTCCCCGAAGAGTTCGCCATTCTAGTTCTTTTCCATTTTGATTATTTTTTTAATTTCTAATTTTTATCAAGTGTTTCAATTATTAGAGAATCTTTGCTATTTAAGACTATAGTTTTGTTGTGTTATTTTTAGGAAACTTTTGTTGATGCAATCACTTAATGCTGCTGCGTTGAGCGCGCAAAAAGGTGTATTGTTATCATTATTATTATTGTTTACTTTTCCCGTTTCTTTTATTTATTTTTCTTGTTTTATTCAAATTTATGTTTTTTCTATTATTTGTCTTTGTATTTCATTAGAAGTAGCTGCATATGCGCCTTTCTATTTAATGCAAAAAATAGTTTTTATTTTAATTTCAATTAATATTTAAATTAATTTTGTTAAATTTTATCAATTGTAACCGATATATCCAAAAGGTCACACATGCCAAGTCTTCTACAACCGTTTATTTATGGTGGAAGAATTATCATATTTTGATATCTGCGTGCATCGGCAACTGATTATTGTCGCTCCTAGGCCCTTAATTTTGTTCTGGTCCTATGTCGTGTACTATTATTTTCAAGAATGTATTTCCATGTCTGTAGCTCTTAAAATCAATTGCAAATTTTTAAGATTTTCAGATCTATATTTTTATTGATAAGTGTTAGATAAAATGTTTCAAGAGAATACATTGAGTTTTTGTGTTATAAGTATAGGTTAAAATGCGTTAAAAGATATAATATATCATTAGAATAAATTCCTATCAATTAACTTCAATACACAAAATAAGGTAGTTACACTTTGCGTTTCATGCACAAGATTAAAAATTAAAAAAAAAAAAAAAGAATGCTGTAAAAGCGATGTGGCACAGAGAGACAAATTTCCTACTTTCCTTTACAAATTTTGTTACAACGTTTTTTTTTTTTTTTTTTTTTTTTTGCGTATTTCAAAAGTTTATATTAAAAAAATCCAAGTTAAAAAAAATCCAAATTATTCTTCCAATAAAAAAAAACCCAAAATTCTGGTATATTTGGGCTTCGAGTTTCGAAATATTATCCTCAACAGAAATTCGTTATACATTTGCATTGAAATAAACAAACGCATATTTTTGAAGAATGGTATTTAACCAAAGGTATTTAATGCGTAAAATATTAATTCTTCCAGAGGAATTCTGAGGATATTCTTCATAAATGATAGAATAGATTTATTTCCACAATTATTAGAAAATTAGTATCCAATCTTAAAGTAACCTTCAAATTTCTTACAGAAATTTAAAATGTTCGTCAACATTGTATTTCAAAAAGTTTTCTTCTAAAGTCACCAAATTTCATAAATTACTTTTCCGGACTTTGACTATTCTCAGCAGTACTCAACCATACACTCAAATTTATTTCACTTTTTTCTTTAACGCGTGAAGGGCAAATTCCTCAAAAACTTGAATAAAAAGCATTCCAATGCTTCCTTTTTGAAATTTGAATAAAGCGCTACTAATCTATTCAAGCGTTAACGAGCCCCGAAAGACAAAAGCTTTGATTTGTGGCGCCATCTGGAGAGAGTTTAAAATTAGTGTGACTCGTTGACGATAGATGGCAGTCCGTTACCAGTGATAGCAAATTTGATTTCGTGGACGCATGGAGCTGCGGATTTCGTTGAGCCATGTTTATGTATCTGCCGTGTGGCGGTTTGTTTCAGCTTCGAGTTCGCTGATACATTGGTTGAGAAATATGATTGAAAAATGAATTTGCGAAGTATTATAGTTTTAATGAATTTTTTCTAAATTTGAATCCTTTACAATTTTTACTCTTTACTGGGAAAATTGTCTTTATTGTCAGATATAAAAATCCTAAGAATGAAATTCGAAGAATTTTGAATGATAGCTTTGCATTAAAATGTATTAAAGCAATTATTTTCACAGATAACTACGCTTGTTGTATACACAAATAAATATCCTTAAACATGCTTAATTATGCAGGAAATGCAATTTCTATTATTTTTAATTTGATTCTATGAATAAATAATATATTTCTTCATAAAATAGTTTGCATTTGAGTAATTTTTTAAAATCTCACCCTATAATATCTTTGAAATTGTGATATGCATTGAAAATCGTTAGTATTTTTTTCTACTTTTGTTGTATAAAGTTTGGAAACATTCCCATGTTAATTATAATCTGAAATATTTTTAAATTTTGGAATATATTTAAAAAAGGCGCCTTTCAATTTGATTCGTTATAGATTGTGACTCACAATAAAAATAAATAAATAAACTAATTTTTTTTACCTTAAATTCTAAGCCTATAAACTTCTGATTATGATAAGAAAAAAAAAAAACAGTGCCCTTTATAATAACTGCAAGTAGCAACCATGTAGACTTTCAACAAACCACATTTAATTAGTAACTATTAAATTTTGATCAATTTCTTATAATTGATAACTTTATTATGCATTGGTATTGTTATAGTTATAAAATATCATAAATCTCTTAATGCATTTACAGTTTAGATGCTTATACACATATCTCATTTTTAATTTTTGATCTTTTACAGATATCAATTGCATTCATTTTGCTTGAACTGCATAGATCTCTGAATCTATAATAAAAATAAATTTTCTTCTTTCATAACTTTTTTGCCCTTCTAAATAAAAACTTCTTAAATTTTTGAACAGCAAAATATTTTAAATGAAAATAAAAGAAATTAAGTTAGTATTATAATTAATTCAAGTTGTGAAAATAATTAAATTCTTATATATTAGGAATTATTTTTTCTTCTGTTAAGGTACGAGATTAAATATATATATTTAACCATAAAAATATTTTTTACACATAAAATATAGTGTTTTGTTTCATCATTTCTATCTTTAGAAGTCGAAATTTCTGTACTTATTTCAGAACTTTTATTTAAGTTACCTTTATATCTGTTAATATAAGATTATTTAACTTTGAATATGTTAATGGCGGTGTCTTTTAAAATTTCATAGGAACTGCCAACATAATTTTTTATATATGTAGATATTTTTATTATATTAATTTTACAAAAATATTAACGGCAAAATTTTGCTGGAAATTGCCTAAAAAAAAGAGTAAATTCATTCTTCTTCCTATGATGAATATTTTAAAAAAAATTTAGACAGCAATTAAAAGAGGTTTTTTTATAAGCATGTCCATAATAAGGTAGTGATTGTTGTGAATTACTTATTATGATTATTTATGAATTATTATGAACATTTTACACTTAAGGGAATAATTAAAATATGTGAATAGTCAATAAATTTATATTTAAAAATACACAAATTCCTTATACTAAACAAATATTCGTGGACTTTAGCGTTAAGGAAATTTCTTTTCAACGAAACTTAATTTTTTTTTTGTTGTTGCTCTATTTTAGAAATTTAACGCACATTACTATTATTTTTTTTTCAAAACCAGAAAAAAATGTTACATAAAATGTTAGATAAATAACATAAACTTGCTGTATATATCAGTGAAACAAGAAATAAGTTTGTAACAAAATTTAATTTTTAGAATCAAGTTAGTTTATTTTGCGTTTTAACTTATTTTTGGTATGAAATCTATCTGAAAAACTTGGAGACGTATATTTAGAAATTTGTTTGCAAATCATTACCCTCTCATGCATTTCAAGTCTAAATATGCTATTAATTTTATAATTTAAATTTGGAAAGTTAATGATGCAGTTCGTGTAAGTAATCAGTTAATTTTATCTTTATTGTTATGGACACATTTTGCTTTAAAATGATTTAAATTAATTTTTTTGTGAAAGCCTTGTATTCTTATAGTCAAGAAGCTTATTATTTGTTTATTCATAGACATTGTAATTTGTTAAAGCTGGAAAATGAAAATAGTAGGTCGGAAAAACAGTACAATGAAACTTGGTTTAGTTCAAAATATATACTTAATGAACAAATTAAATAGTTTACTTCCTATGAATATAGTTCAAGAAAACGAAATAAATGTTAAGTATTATAAAAATGAAGTATACATAATAATAGTAGTAACTGAAGAATAGTGTGCATTTTTATATCAGTGGTTATATTGTATATTTTCTACGTGAGTCTCGATTTTCTACTCTGGTTATTACTTAAAAAAGATATCGAATAAATTAAATAAATTTATACGGCTATTAAAAAGAAAGCGACCGTTTTAATGCAAACTTACTTAGAGTTTTAAAATGCAAATAAGAATCATGCTTTTTTCGGACAGAGGATTCTTCATATCCCATTTTCCATTTAAAGCCTCCAGCCAAATTTAAAAAGAAAAAAACCTGTACAAGAGTACTGCAAAGCTTATACAGTTTGCTTAAGTAAGGAGAACACTAAATGGAAATTGAAGTTTAAATCGTCCTCTCTAACGAAAAATAAATAAAATTAATATATAAATGAAATTAATCTTACAAAAGAAACACACAAAGATGCATGAAACGGAACTGCATTGAAACAATTTTTTAATATTTCTCATATTAAAAAAATTCTTATCCATTTACCTTATTATTTGTTAATATCGAAATAAAGCCCTTAAATTGAAACCTTCAAGAAGCTAGCCATCTAAAATTAGTATGAACTTCTCAGAATTTTAGATCTTTGCAGAAATAAAAAAGATATAGTGCTTTGTTTCTTAATGCCCTACAATGGGCAAAGATTGACAGACAGCTTTTTCTATTGAGTTTTTCTTTATTATTACTTCTTGAACTACGAGTTCCGATGTCATATGAATTTGCTTAATGAGAATTCTGTTTAAAGAAAACCTTCGGAAATTCTCGATTTAGTCAAATTTATCTGTGTTAATTAACAAAAACAATTGAAAAATAATCTATATTAAAACATTTCATTTAATAGAAATTAATTCATACAATCAAAACAGCGGAGTTAGGTGATTTTATTCATTTACCTTTAATTATTCTTTCCTCTGCTTGTTTTGATCAAATCATACATTTACATACAAACATACATACGCACTAACTTAGAAGAATCTTAAACAAAATGCTTGACAGATTTGTTTTTAGGCAAGTGCGATTTAAATACAACAAACATTAACTGAGGTATGCAACATTATGATTTTTTAAAATTTCTTGCACATATTTATTATGGAATCAATGTCTTTAATTTTCCGAGTACTCATATCAAGTAAACTATCATATAATAAATGAAATTGTTATACATCTTAGCTTGAAAAATGATTGCCATGTTAATTAATGAAGATTCAATTAAATAAATTAAGAGAAATAACAGATGTAAAATAATACTTAAGCATTTTTATCTTCAATTTCGTAAAAATTTGTTGGAACTCTGAACACATAAACCGAATAAACAAATATTCAGTTTAAAACTTTGTGGATGTAGGGCTTTAATTAAAAGTGCATTGCCCTTTAATTATCACTCTTTTTTATAATTGAAGGTCATTTACATTAATGCTTTTACGCTAAAAAGTAAATAATATTATTTTTATATTTAAAGTGTATTTAAATTTTTAAAAATTAACTTTCTACGTAATCAGGTTTTTAGTTGGAAACCTTGATTGCTAAAAGTAGCCTTTTGGACTGTTCAAAGTGTCTACCATCCATGGTAATAATCATTTGCTAACCAAACAATTAATAAAGTGATTATTAAGATGTCTGAGTTTTGAATTTAAAGTATTATTATTATTGAAATCCGAACATTAAATTAGTAATTTAATCTCAAAAAATGTTTTAAAAAGAAATAAAAAGGGATTGGAAGCGTAGTATTGCGAGGATCAATCTGTCTTCTTGATTTAAGTCCCTTTTTTCAAACTAGTATATAATAACAATTCAAGTCGTCAGTGCGTAGAAAGTTACGAGCGACCGCATTCCAGATAATTGACGTAATACATTTTACTCGTGTCTTAGGCTACAGAAAGAGCTCGGTGACACAATATGACTTTCGCTTCAAATAAAGAATCTGGTTCCTTAGGTTTTTGAATATTGGATATGAAATCAAAATTATGTTCAAACGTATCAATTAATTTTCAATACAATAGAATCTTACTGAGAACTATTTAAAGGAGAGAAAGGACACACCGCATAGCTTTCCCCGTTCTGCCAACTTGAGTTGTCTTTGTCTATCATAAAGACAACTAAGTGGATAAGTTTATTAATAAATTCTTTTATATTTAAAAACCAACAGGAATGTTCTCTTCTCGATTTTCTTGCGTATTTACAAAATATGAAGCATTTTGTGTGTTATTGTAGTATACTGAAGAAAAGCTAGTGTGGAAATTTGGACCTCTTCCTTTGACTGATAAGATGAAGGCCCGGAATTTGATAAAGATTTACATTTTGGGTGACAAGACATTCAAAATTCATTTATCTAGCTTGTTGCTTTCTTGAGTTTTGACGTTCACGTACACACGGATAGAGAGCCTGACAGTCAGTCAACCTTTTGGCAGAATTTGATACATCTTCCGCAATTTTTGTGTACAGACCACATATTAAATTAAAATTCACAAGTTTGTTCCGTTTTTGAGTTATCGTGTTTATAGACAGAAAGATATAATTGCCAAAATGGTTTCATCAAACTCTGGAAAGTTTAAAAACGTGGAGATTCAGTAAAATCTCGAAATCAAATTTTTTGGCGATAGATTTTTTTCTTTTTGCATTTCCCACTTCAAATATGGGAACCTGCCGTATAAGTACGCAGAGTCTCGCTTCCCGGTGCGATATAATAAATGTGGTGTGGCTCAAGTGACTGGCCGTGCGCCGTACAAGGAGGTGGGTCGGCGCATGGGCTATTTTGCGTCGGCCACAGAGCCTGTGTTTCTTTCGTACCGTAATGCCTAAGCAGTACCGGGGTTTTTCTTTGTGATTTACTTTTTGCAAACTTCGCATACAAAGGAGTAAAATGCAGGCTTAACTTCCATCTCATTCGGTAAACAGTGGATACAATTACTATACAGTAGAACCCCGCTAATTCGAAATTCCGGTTAATCCGAATCGATTTTATTTTCGAAAATTATATGTCTATTACTTATATGTTATTAATTATATATTTATTACAAAATTATATATAATATTACCTTGCCGAAAAGGTTCAACCTTTGTCATGAAAACCTTTGTGATAACCCTTTACCCTTGCGGACGACAAGGTTTCCAAAACCTTTTAGACAAGTTTTCTTTACTATCTCGGAAAGAGCATTTATTTGATTCGATTATATGACCGCTGTCGTCACCAATACAATTTAACGACTGCAATGCAAAGAGCTTTTCATTTCAAAAGTCCACTGCTATCATCGTCATTCCAAAAAGCACGGAAAAATACCCCCAAAAGTTCCAAGTTATAAAATTGGAAGCATTACTAGACGAAAATTAGAAGACGCAAAAAAAGTTATATAGTAGAACCCCGCTAATCCGAAATTCCGATTAATCCGAACCGATTTTATTTTCGGAAATTATATGCAATTGAAACGATTACCTGAAAAGATTTAAATATACATATTAAAAACAAAAATGTACCTTTTCAGCATGGATAATTGTGTACACATTGAAGGAACTAATGCAATTCGCCGTAAGATAAGGTCACTTCATACGGGAGCACATCCATTATTCTAATGCGAAGGGGAGACATATTCTCTTTCTATTGCTTTTGAATAAAAGAATTCAAGAGATAGTAGCACTGAGTACTTATAACTTACATTTTTTTAGCACACATCTCTTTCTTTCCTATTTTTATCGGAATTTCGGGTAATCCGAACAGGCACCAGTCCCAATTAGTTCGGATTAGCGGGGTCCTACTGTATTTAGTTTATTCTTCAGTTTCATTCAAATATATTTAATTCATTTCTACGTAGCATTACAAACCTAATTTTCAAAACATACATTTAATATAGATGTTTAAAAAAATACGTCTTTGGAAGTTTCATTCGCCTGATATTTCTTAACAAGGACTCTTCATGGTATTAAGCTCTACAAAAATTAAATTTTTAAAAATGCAGTAAAGATACGTGCAACAATGCAACTCTGAGACTGGCTGATTGAAACATTTTTCCTGATTTCGATCTCAGACAGAAAATCCGTTGTTGTCCTTCCCAGATCGAATTATCTGATGAGATTTCTTCGAGATAATTCACTACAGAAGTCAACCTGTCACGCAGTTCAGTGGCTACTACAGGGGATAATCACTTGATAGAGACGTTTCAAGCGGGAAGCGAGTAAATGCTGATGCAGTCGTTTGGAAATTCAGTGCATTATTCTAGAGCCTGGATTCTATTCTTTCTCCTTTCCCTTATTCGTTACAAAAATTTAAAATTTTGGAGCAACTAAAAATAAATCAATGAAGCATAGTTTAAGCAAGCATTTTCTCTTTTTTTTTATTTCAGTTTAATCTAATTACATAACAAATTTTATAAGAATGTCTTAAATTATAAAATGATATTTGATAATGTATTGCTTACAAATATCGGAGAATTTGGAAAGAAGAACGATGGCACTTTTTGTGTTTTCAAAATTTAGGTGAAGGATACAGTTCAAAAATCTCTGTTCTAGTGTGCGAACTTTCTGAAGAATGCAATCAATTCTCGTGACAGTCACGTGATGAATGTAATTGAATTTCATCTAACATCTAACTCCGTTTTATTTTGCACTATAGTACGACCTCATACCTCCTACAAGACGCGGAATAGATTCCAAAATTAATTTGGAGCAGTGCATTTAGCGTTATCATGCGAGCATAAATTGATTATGTTAATCAACTAATAAAAGAGTCCTAAGATCTTCAGTCTAAAATCTTATTAATTAAATTTAATTGATTAATTCCTTGTATAAATCAGGCATTTTTTTAGCTTGCGACAATGGATAATAGTTTTTATACCTGACAAAAAATATCCCTACGACTCACTTTGATTTCAGCCATCCACGTCATCTGTTTACATTTTAAAATGTTTCTGTAATACTCGCCTGGGTAAGCATTGTGTTTTGCTGCACAAATATAAACATGTAATGATTTTTTTCCAATTTAACGTATTTTTAAATGAGTAAGTACAAATGACAGCTGCAATGCATTTGTTTAGTCTATGCTGAAACCTCTGAGCAATTGGCTTGCACTGGCGATATCACGATTTATTTTTTAAAGGTCAAGTCATAATCATGATTGTATTATGAATCTTGAATTTATTTTTTCACAAATATTGCAATTTTTGAAAAGTTCTTCAAATCTGATTTAAAAATTAATTCAGTTTCTTATGCGTGCATTCTATTTAAAACGTTTAAGCATGTAACGCATATACCTTCTTCAATATTCATGGATTATATAGCTGCAACACCAAAGCCACAACTTAACCCTTTAAAGTTCTTTGGTTTCACAGTGAAACCACACATTGAGCAATTTTTACTGCGCATGGGCGAAACGAATCGTAAGTTTTCTTTCATAACTTAAGAACCAGGTATATAGGCCAACTTATTTAAAAATTCCAGTTCAAAACCGTTAGCTAAATTGCTATCACCTCTAAGAGAAAGAAAGTGTTGAGGGTTCTTGCACAAATTGATATTTTTTTAAATTGAATCTTTGAAAGTAATATTGAATGTTATGAATGTCCAATATTATGAATACTCACGTGTACTTATAAATTAAATACATAATTTAAATTGCATTTCTATGACAACTTATTAGGAAGAAAAATAGCCCGCAACCGTTCATTGGTTTCATTGTGAAACCACAAATTTCTTGAAAATAAAAAATGCCAATTTATTTTCTTTTACATATTTATGATCAGCTACGTGTCTAAAACTCATTTTTTAAATAAATTTAGTAATTTTCAAAACGAAATATGTAGTGAACTGCAAAGGGTTAAGTAGGGTTTCATATTAACTGTGGGGGGAGATGTGTAAAATGGTAAGATACAAGTCCTTTCGTCGATAGAATTTCAGAATGGTGAATTAATTCAAAAAGATTCTATTCTTAAATATTTGATCAATTTGACTGATTACTTCAAAAGCCTTCTCGTGCACAGACCTTTGCATTTCTGAAGCGCATAGCAACAACACACACTAGGGAACATGGACTAGGAGTCTTAACAAATTTAGAATAACAAATGAAGAATTATGCAAAACAAGGAACCAACTACCATTTTTTGGATTTTAGGTCCCCAAATTAAAATTGCACCTAAGAGTGTAAGTATAACGGATTAATAATAAAACAATAATGATATTAGAACAATACAACATTCGAATTTTTTCTGTAATGCTTCACGAAGATAGTTAAATCACAAAATGTAAGAATTGCAGTCGGTTTCCAATTGCATAACAAAGGCAAAAATATGGAACGGAAATGGCATTTTAAATTTTGTGCCTGATTTTTTTTAATGATTTTCGCACATTTCTTTTTTTCTGATAGAGTCTTCTTGGCACAATACTTTTCAAGAGAACTTAGTAACTATTAATTTCAAATTTTGTCCACAATTTCTGAGGGTTATTATTATTATTAAATCTGCCTATTGATACAAAACTAAGGTATTTTCTGTTGTATACTTCTTAGTGAAAATATTTCACTGCAATAAATTTACATAATATCTTTATTAACAGAATCTCCTTTAGTAAACGAGGAACATACGCTGCGTAACAATTGAAGTGGACTCTCAAAATGTTGAGACGTGAAGGAAAAAGGGTTTTCCTCCATGCAAACATTTTCTTCAGCATCCATAAAAGAAATTTCGATTAGTAAAAATATTTCACTGCAATAAATTTACATA
>BGPR01001509.1:73429-90381 GCA_013235015.1 Araneus ventricosus
AATCTGAAATGTTGGAAAAACCTGAAAACGGCAGCTGTAGTCTTCATACATGCGTTGGAAAAAAAAAAAACTTATTAAGATTTTAAATCCTCCTCTTCTTTCAAAAATCAAACATGTTTTTGGAGATTAGTTTTATTGTTGTCGTTTTGTAATTTTAAGTAGAAATATTTTTAATAATCATTTATATTGCAGCTAAATTTATGAATGAACTATCGCTGATTAGAAATGTATAGATATGTATGTCGATACATAATTGTATTTAATTATTTTTTTCCCAAAAGAATAACGGCGAGCAAGTTCTTATTTGACTTTTAATACGTATTTTAAAAAGGAGGGATTATCATTATTTTATGGCAATTGCTGAAAGACCAAGGTAAATATTGAAAACTACCGCGAAGTTTATTATTATTATTTTATTGAATTTCTCCAATTGGCATAATAGGGACTGCGTCGTCTCTTGAAACCTTTCAATCAAGGCGAGAATCCGACGAGCGATTGCACTTTTGTTTAAGATAACAGATCAAGGACAAAGACACCTTCTCGATCATTTCAGACTGTTGGTCTATGAAACTCCAGGGTACAGGTCTATGTCTGTTATCACCTGTTCAACCCACGCCTGGAGCTGAACATTTTTTTCCTTCCTCACCTATCAGCGACTGATAGGGGAAAAGGCATCTCGACAGCCCAAATTGGATCAATAAAAAATAATAATAAATTAAATAAACCAGAAATAAATTGAAAAAATAGTTGACAATGTGATAAACTTCCTCTCAAACAGTCCAAGAGATAAGAATCACTGTTATCGTGACGGTAACCATAGCAAAGTGCTATTAGGTGGGTTATAAGAAGCTGATAACGTTACAGCGATTTCTGTGACGCGTCACCAAATGTTACTGCTCCTCGCTTTTTTTGTGACATTTCGTTTCGTCAACTGGAAAAAAGTTTTTGCCAATTAGGAAAATGATCATTATAACGGTAGTCTGCTGTTAGATTAACGTGGGAGACTTGGCGATGTTTATCTAATGTCATCAACGTCACATGTTACTTTTTTGTACTTTTTGTTCCCTGAGAAGAAAAACTCGAACTAACTGAGGAAAATGAATCGGAAGCGATTGACTGAAATCGATTGAAACGATAAGCAATAAATGACCAGGAAAAAAAGTTCGTTAAAATTGTTTTCTTTGCGTTGATAGCACGGCAAGAGAGATTTTGTGATAATGAGTGTATGTCATGTCAGGAAATGTATCAATTGTTGTCTTAATTCAATAATTTTAGTTGAAACTTTGTCATAAGCGATGTTGAATCTTTCATTCATCAGCCGCTTCCAGATAATGGGAATTTTAATGACTGAAGTTAGTAATTTTTTTTTTCTTCATTAAATAAAAGAATTGATCGCAAGGCCTTGAGAAGATTTTCTAGAACTTCATACGTTCGTATCGAGCAGGTTTATGCTTAGTAATCTGTATCATTAAGTATCTTTGGATAACAAAAATTACTAATCTTGCCTTTTTTCTCTGTTTCCTGTTGCTTCGATGATTTTGACTCAAAATTCTGAGGCGGGATTCAGCTTGAATGATTTCGATAATCTTAAACATGTAAAAATAGTTTTTAATAGGAATAAAGAACGATTAAAAATATTTTAAAGAAATTTCTAAGCATGTGTTGAAAGAAAGAATATATTTTTCATAGGCTTTCCTCATAAAAGTTTCTTATATAAGAAACATAAGAATTGAATGATAACAGAAAGTTATTGAATTTTTGTGGAAATTAAGACAAAAATAACATAACGCATATCACTTGAGAGCGACAGCAGATGATCATTTCCATAACTTTAGATTACAAACAGCATTGCTTCGTGTTATGATATTTCAACATAAAATATTTTAATCCATTTTGATTAAAAGATCATGCATTTATTACAAACAAAATTATGCTATATTATTTTAGCTATCGTAGCTAATTAAGAGTCACTAAGAATTCGACAGCTTTAAAGCTAATCATAAGTAACTGCCACATAACAAAAGCTGAAAGCACCTCTCTGAATGAAAAACCTCTCTGAACCGATATTAATTTATTAAAATAATCTGAAATGACTTTAATCCAAATTTCGTCCATTTGCTCGGCTGCTGACCCACCCTTCACAATCCCCTTAAGCTTTGTTGTGAATGCTTCTTATCTCTCTTAACAAAGAGATTTTATTCGTTATCAGGCAATGTCAAACAAAAATAGCCCAGTGAGCATTGAGAACAACGCGAGGCATGTTCAGTTGCACACACATGCATCAGTATGCGAAACATGAGACGCGAATTACGAAAATCCGTCCCAAGTCTTTTCTTTCACAAATGAGCCTTGAACTATGAAGAAACTGCAGCATTACTTGTTTACAAGGTGCTCAATTTTTTTATTCCTATTTTTCTAATCCCCGGGCAATTTTTGTTACTTGCTTCACTGACTCCTAACATTATGTAGAAACCCTTTTTTTACTTTGCGAGTCTATTTTCCTTCTCTCTCGCTCAAAAAGCTTCCACAAATACCAAACCCTTTAGGACAGAGTCACGGATGGTTGACTCGAGTGCTGGTCGCACTTCTACAAACAAGACAGTTCGGATTTTAACTCGTGGTTCCGGATTTGCAAAAAAGAAAATGGCATCATCACGATTTTGTCCGTTCATTTCTACTGCTATCGTGGCAACATTTAAATGCCGATCGGACCACGTGCGACTGTTTTGCTTTCCGATTTCCTCTCCCCCTACCTTTTTCGATTCTTTCTTTGATTTTCGGAGATGCAACTGGATTTGTTTCCATTTCTGTCAAGCAGAACGTTGAGTTTCATCATTAAATCGCGAATCGTTTTTTCACTTTGCTTCCTGCACGCGCTCTAAATTGTTCTTCGGGCGTGAATGTGACGCAAACAAATACCCGCTAAAGGGTTTCTGAGGACGTGTCGCGTTCTTTAATGTGCGAATGTTGCCTTAATATACCACGCTTCTGAGGCTGGGTTAAGCGGTTCGGTTTCAACGCCGAATTTTCAGCCTTTTACATTCCTGAAATCGAATGAAATGTTTCATATATGCAGCTTGTTTTTTTAAAATTACTTTAGAAAACATTTGGTATACAAAATTTAATAAACTTGTCTTGCACTGAAAATTGACGTAGAGACCCAACCGTAAAATACTGCTTGTTGAAAGAAAACATAAAAAAAGAAGAAGAAAAAAGCGATTCGATTTGATATAACATCTGCTTTGCATGGGATCAGATTAGATTATTTTAATCACTGCATCTTCAATCTATTCAATATTAATCATTAAGTTAATATTATAAATTGCTTAATGATAGGACGCGTAGTGTTATTAAACAAATGCCTTCATCCCCTTTACTTTCAAACGTGACTCCCAATGTTTATTACTTTCTTTTTGTTTGTTTCAAAGTCCCGATTTTTAAATGTGACAAACAAAAATGTGTTGAATTAAAATAAAACAAGAAAAAAATACGCAGAGACGGCGATTGGGTGAAAAAAGTGAAAGGGGAAAAATTTATTGAAATCCAAAAGTTCCCTGGAGTATAGGAGGCAGATAACGAAATTTAAAAATTTACTTACATAATTGGCTAGCTTTCCTGGACACTATTTCCTTTTTATGATTTCTAGTTCTAAACAGCTAAAAAGAAATAATTTTTTTCCGGAAAATGTAGAAGGGCGGTCGTCCCCCTTCGCCCCGCCCCCTTACCCGCCGCCACTGCAAAATTAAGAATTTAACTTTGCTTTAACTTATGCAGCGACATCTACCGGTTTCACAGTCTATATACACAGAGGCGGGTATTTCTCATTTTCCTACTCCAATGAATAAATTCAAATATCTTTAATGGTTCTTTTTCATTTAAACGAAAAGCATTTTATTCATTTAGTATCGATTTTGCTTCAAATTTTGAGAGCATGTGTGTGATTTACATTCATGAAATAATACGGTAAAGTGTTTTCCGGAATGTTTTGGGCAATGATTATTAAAAGGAATTTCGAACTTATGAAACCTGGAATTTCACCAAACTCTATTATACTAAAACAAACAGTTTTGTAAAATTGAAACAGTAAAGGAAAATTCAAAGATGGATTCGTCCCCCCCCCCCTCACCTGAATACAGTTTTATTTGAAACTCTTTTCCAAAGGTTAAATATTTCTATTGCCCCTTTTTTTATACTACCCAATTTTTTTATATCTATTTATTTTTAAAATTTACTTATTTTTTTTCTGAAACTACAATTTTAGAATTAAAAGTTTTATTAAATCTAAACAAAATTGGTAAAATATTTTGCGCATTTTTCTTTTCCTAAGCAAACTTTTATGACACCGAACTTTGTCCTTTTTATTATAAATCGGAAGCAAATTTCATTATCATAAGCAAGTTTTATTAAACCTAAACAAAATTGGTAAAATATTTTGCACATTTTTCTTTTCCTAAGCGAACTTTTATGACACCGAACTTTGTCCTTTTTATTATAAATCGGAAGCAAATTTCATTATCATAAGCAAGTTTTATTAAATCTAAACAAAATTGGTAAAATATTTTGCACATTTTTCTTTTCCTAAGCAAACTTTTATGACACCGAACTTTGTCCTTTTTATTATAAATCGGAAGCAAGTTTCATTATCTCCGTTTAGAGTGATGATGTGTTAGAAAAGATTAGGGCAACTTTTTATCTCTCATCAATGTGTGAAAAGACTTTGATTTATGCTTTTACTTCCTGATGCTTCTTCTTTTTCTTTTCATAGAACCGCCTGCTGTTTCTATTGTTTATCACTGAGATAGTTATTACATTCCTAATAGAGGCGCTATATGACTTAATCTGGCTAACGAGTCATAAAAATCAATACACCATCTTCATACCTGTATTTGTATACTTTTTTGAGGCGTTATTATTTTTGGAAATATTTATTGCTTTAATAATATTCATTAATATTTTAAAATCGTACTGTATCATCATATATACTAAATGTCGTGTCACACTTTCAAAATTTATTTAAAATCAATTTATTTACTTAAAATAATAATAATAATTCATTTCATTCTCAAAATTTATTTAATTTATATGATGTTTAAGTTAATTTAACGTAACTCTGCATTGCAGAATTTTACTGTTAAAAAGCCGTGTGCTTACTACTTCTTGCTTCGAATCCTGGTCACGGCACCATTTTATAATATGTGATGTTGTTAAATTTTGAATATCAATATCGATTAATCATTACTGAGATTCTCGTAATTAATACACCAGACATTCACTTAGCAAACTTTGCATTAAGCAATTGATTATAACATAAAAATTTCGTCTTTAATGGTATGATTAAATCAAAATTTTAATTATTTGTTATAATCAATTGATTAATGCAAAGTTTGCTAAGTGAATGTCTGGTGTATTAATTACTAGAATCTCAGTAATGATTAATCAATATTGGTATTCAAAATTTAACAACATCACATAAAACACTCTCAAATATAATTATTTTTTTCATATAATTTTTTTGGCTAATAATGAAATAGCTGTTGAAAAGACAAGCAACATCTTTTTGTTGAAGTTTCAGGGCAATATTTTTGTATTTAGTCATATAAAAGGCAATATTTGAAGTTAAATACCTCCTTTTACCATAGTCTAGATTCTTATGAATCTAAATTAGGATTAGTTGATTTCAGTATACCGACTAATTTAATACGTTGTTGAACGACTAATTTAACACGTTGTTGAACAACTAATTTAACAACTTCTTAACGATTAAGTTAACAAAGTTCAACAGCAAGAAGTGAAAATATCATGAAGACGAAATATTTAAAAATAAATAAAAATGTGGTCAAATAAACACATTATGAAGCAAATCCTTTGTGTTATCATTAATTATTTTGGATAATAATTATAATAATTAATAAATATTTATTCATAATAATAAGTAATAGTATTTATAATTTAATGAGAAGTTCTCCTCATATAAATCTTTGAAACTACTACGACTGTACTAATCTTTACACTTGAATTCTTAAAATATTTTTCAAAATGATATGATTCTCCTGTACCCTAAATATGTTTAAATTCACGCCTTTTCACATACAAAGAAAAAACAATATTTTTATTCGCTGCAGAAGTATTTAAAAATGTATTTTACACTATAATTCATGTTATAAATTTTACCATTAAGGATATATCCAGAATATTTGCCCTTTTGAATAACGTTTCTTGTTCCTAAGTTTTAACAAGAATAGAGACTAGACAGTCTAGAAGTTAATGTACTTCGTGCAAACCGTCTTGGTCTTTTGAGGCGACCTCTAAACTGATGTATCCTTTCTGCTTTTTTTAAGGCTATTATAAAAGCAAACAATCACAGAATGGGTTCACGTGAGATCACGTCATATCCACCACGGAAGAAACACACAAGAGAAACCCCATCTTCAATGACACAGTCCTCATTTTATGCCGAACCCTTTAACACAATCTGTTATTAAATGTTCAAAGTAGGGTGAGAAAAGGTCTTTTGGATTCGTAGAAAATATATTCCGCAGCCGGGAATGACTGACCAACACGTGTGGCAGATTAGTAGTTAAAAGCATCAAGACACACAAGAAGGTAAAATGAACCTTTTAATGACGAAGCATTGCCTTCCTTTTTTCAACTTCTGACGAGTAGTTTAAATAGAGCCGACATCATTTAGGAGATTATCTGAAGAAGAATACAACAAACTCAGCATAAATGGTGATAGGAAATAGAAAACTGGCCATTGTCCTGCTAATCACGACCTGTCCAGGGGATGATGATGATGTGATCACGACGTCACGGGATGACTCCACCCCCACGCAGGAAATTCTGTATTCAACTTCGTTTCGCTACTTTAATTCCATTAAAAATGAGTGACATTTAAAAGATAAGTAACGCCGGTGTTGATATTGTTGCGCAAATATTGAATTTACCTTCAATGATTGCATGCGCTTTGAAAGCATTAAGGGAACCGGAGGTGCACGGATATTGCTGTTATAAACCTTAGTATTAATTTCAAGAATTGCATAGTAAAAGGTTATCATTAAACACATTCAATGGAAAAGTTAATTCTACATCTATCAACAGTTCCTCAAGGTGGGCTGCATTTTCGCATCCTTCAGTCATATGAAAAGAATGTGTCCATTGTTGTGAATAATCTTTTGCACTCGCATTTTCACTTTAGCAATCGCATACATTTTTCTCGGTGTGAGCAAAAATTGGGCAATAATTTGTCTTTTTTTAATTGCAAAAGAGGGCGTTACCTTTCTATAAAAGCATGGGTTTGATTGCAAGAGGATAAAAAGCGCATTTGCCAAACACTTGTAAAATAAACAATATATTTATATCTTCATTCAAAAGTTAAAGAAAACGAAATATTTCTCTTATTACTATTATCTCTTTACGAGTATAACAATACCTTCTTTATATTATCCAATCATTGAAATTATTTTAGCAATAGAAAGCAATTTATATTTCAAAACTGCATGTCAAATGTGTCAAAACTTTCGAAGGTCGCTGAAAGTTATTAAAATAGTTTCAACTTTAAGGTATAAAAAAAAATCATGATTGCTTAAACTCATACATATTAATAATTGAGATAAGATTATCACAACCCAAATAATTTTCAAAGGAATGGCTGATATTATTACTTACTTCGCATTTTTTAGAGGAATGTTTCATTTAAAACTTTAAGTTAATACAATATTTTACAAATTACCAATGTTATTTCAGAACTATGCAGCACGTTATAGAGCAGTCAGTTGCCAAGGAATTCCCAACATCGGTACCAAGGTACTGCAACTTGTCATAATATCTTACGGGCGATTTATATTTGATTCACATCTTCATTACTGTGTTACATTTATACAGAACCTTGGTACTACGCACAGAAGTATACCAAATAAGCTACTACTTTAATCAAAAACTAGTTGTCATTCTTTGTATCTATTTGAAATGATGTTAGAAAAGCAAGCAAGATCAATTAGCTTGACCTATTTTGAAATAAGATGCTTGTATTTGGGTAGCGTATTTTTAAAAAAAAATGCTTTCAAAGCGGATATTATAATATAAGCTCATGGAATTAATTTCAGAATGTTCTTTCTGAAAAATTTAAGTTTGTGAATTTCATATAGGAAAATATTGTCTTGCTTTCCCGTTTTCAAAGTACGACATACGTTTACAAAGCATATAATTCTTATTTCAGAAATTTCGATATCTTATTTTGACAGGTATAAAAATAAAGATTAAATGCATTCAAAAGTTAAGAAAAGAAAACTGAAATAAATAATTAAATTCCACGATGATTGTCAGGAATTTAATACCAGACTCTTATATCAAACTGTGAATTATTTTGTTTTAAAAAAAGTTATTTATATCGCTATGGCATTTCAATAAAATATATCTTGACATAATAGTTAAGAGCTACACAAGAAAATAATGCTATTTTCCTATCTAAAATAGCATTTTTCACAATGCAACTTTTTAAATTACACGCCAAACTGTAATTATATAGAATATAAGAAACAAAGCGACAAACTTAATAGGAAATACTTAAGGGAAAAAAAAACATTCATGCCTCATTAAGTTTAAAAGAAGCAAATACCTCATTTTATTGTGTGTTAACACGAATTACTTCAACAAAAATAAATTCGATTTATACTTAATTTTTTTCAAATAATTTTATGTTACAGAATGTAAGAGAAACAAAATACACTACCTATAAGTTGATAAGATTAAAAATAAACGGAGTTTAAGAATGTAAATATTGTTTTTTTCTAAATGGAGATATAATAATTTCCTTTGGGAAATTTACGGATCTACGAAATCTTAAACAGCTTCTCTTGGCTTCTTACGTTGCTTACGTATCATTATACCTGCAAATTTTCAATGATGATTCTTGCTCACTGAACCATTTAAAAGCATTAGGGATTACCGTGAAAGCAATTCAATATACAGCAATAATCATGCGTGACATATTTAAGAGATTTTTTTGTGGGATTTTTTTTCATTCCACGTTTCTGAGAAAGATGCTCATGATGAAGGAACCCAAGTAAATTAATCATTATTTCAAGAGCCCCGAACGATACAGGATTCATCAACTCATTATTCTCCGTCGGGGACAAGGAATTACAAGAAGGAATTTTTTATGATTAAATCTTCTTTCTTTTCCATTCTTCCATTCTTTTTAAAGATCTAAAAGTGGTGGGTAAAATTGTTTAAATTTTAAACAGTTTTCTTTATGACAGATGTTTAATTTTAGAGTTGAAGTAAGTTCGAAAGGCCTGAAAATAAGGGGACAAAGATTATGTGAAAAAATATTCACATTACAAAAAGCTTGAAAGCTAGATAATATAATATGAATGAAATAGCTGAATGATTTTGGTTTGATTTTGGGAACATATGAAATCAGAAAACTTAGAAAGGAATTTATCTAGTTAGTTTTTCGAAGGACAAAACTTTAACATAAAATAATTGATTAAAGATTGGTTTCGATTAAGTTCGATAATATCTAAAAGGAAAGAGATATTTTTTTGTCTTTTACATGACCCTGTACAGATAATTGAAATAATTTTAAATAACCTAATTTTTTGGTTTGTAATTATGTCGTTTTTGCATAGCTTTTTTGAGGAGGGAAAAACCTTTAATCATTGAGATCTACTTTTAAGACAAAGATACTTGGTCTTTTAAGAATGGAATAAATAATAAGGATAAAAAAAATCTGACGAAAGAAACTATGCTCTTTTTACAAGTATTTATTATAAATCATTGTTAAATAGAATCTTGCTTATTTCCTTTATATTACTTTTTTATAAATCTTTTATTTATATTAAATTAAGGATTGTCATAAAATACTTAAATGTTTTTATTTAATATTTATCTAGTGATAAGAAATTGAGAGATGAAAACAGAAGGATATGAAAACAGGGAAAAAACAAAATTGAGAATCAATTTTGACATATTAAAAAAAATCACCTAACATTTCTCGCATTTTTTAAGACTTAATAACGTTTGTTACTACACCAAGAAAACATAAATCCAGATACGTTACAGATAAGTAACAAATGCGCTTTTCACTTGCGTCACTCACTTCAGAGAACTCTTTCTCGAAAACCTCACAGCTACTGATCCGACAAATTGCACATTCAGCCACAAAGAAACTTATCAATCACTCTCTTTACAAGACATCCACTGCTTCCCACAAAGAATCTCATTAATCCCATAATTTCTCCCACATTCCACACTTTATCGTTCTATGATCTCTACCATTCAGTAGAGAAAAGTTGTCTCTTATCGTGTTCCATCTACTGTAAAAACTCTCTTTTCATTTCTCTACCTTATTGCTGAAGTTTCAGCGGGTCACAGAGATGCCTTAGGACTTTTCCAGCATGAGTTGGTAGCAGTTTTTTTTCGCCGTGCGGCGAAGTTGTTCTTCGTTAAATCAAGAACCGTTGTGACACCAATTCAACCATTTGGTTTCAGCAAACGGATGCACTCTGTCATTTCTGTAAAAGCATTCAAGGAGTTTACCACTTAAAGGTCATGTGATACGTATAAGGACTATTGGACTAATGATTTGCTATTTTAGGGGTTCTTCATTGTTAGGTTTAATGAACCGTACCTTGTTTTAGACTGAAAGTGAATAAAATTGTGCATTGTGATTCAGTTTTTTTGTATTATCGAAATAGTTTGTTGAATTTACTCCTGTGCATACATTTGCTTTTGTTCTTCTCTCTCCAGATTGCTGATAATTTTACCTTTTATTCTTTATGTTTTTTTCTTCTTTTTATTTGAGTATTATTATTTGATGAGGAATTAAACAACCCAGGCTTTAATTTTGACGCAAATTTTAAAGTTCCTATTGAGAAAAAATTGGGACTGATTCCAGTTTGAGCTAAACAAAATGCTGTGACTCTTGAGATACGTTCATTAACTTTTACAAAGGCGAAACATACCAGAAATACAGCAAATTTTAAAAAGAAATGCATTGTTCTAGAATTTTTAAGCTCCAATGAGTTAATTTTAAATCCGTGTAAATAACTGGAAAATAAATCGATGAATTTATTTCTCCTGTTTCAATTAAATTCGCTTTTTAGTTTCTTTTGATAAGCGCTAAATGGATAAAAATTAAGCTTTCACAAGCACCAATGAATTACTATTTGTTTAGGAGCTAGTAAGAATTTCAAAGGTGATGAAACCAACTCATCATGAAATAATTATAACAGTACTAATTCTAATTCATCTACTGATATATATAGCATTAATAGACGTCGAAAAATAATTTAAATATATCCATGGTCCGTATTCTTCTAAACTTTCAATGACTGCTCACAGAAAGCCAAACTGGTAAAACTTTCTTAAGTTAACACAAAGAAAGCCCCAAGAAATTATATTACTTATAAATATACAAATAAATGAAAAAGGACTAAAGACAGACTTGCTTAAAATTATCAGTTTGTATCAAACGTATTTTCTTTCTAAGTTTAGTCCATAATGTTTCTCATTAAGAAATTTTAATTAATAAAAGCTTTTTGAGCAAACATTCCTCGTCACCCTTACAGACTCGTTTCACCATTTCAAACATTTTTCGCGGCAAGAACAACAGAACCCTACTTATCTGTACTCTATTTAACACATTGAATAAATCTCCATTAAAAATTTCACTTGCATAGGAAAACACAAAATGGGTAGATTAAAGAGAACAAAGGAAAAACCTTTTTTCCTCCCATTTATCATTCTAAAAAGGGAGTTTTAGATGAATTTATCTCCTCTCTTAATATAATTACACTTTCTTCCCCAATCAGAGCAAATAATAATGAGTACCTTCACTGGAGATTCATTAAAACAGCGTTACAGCGGGCGGGCTGCAGTATATAAATTTTAAACATGCTGGGGTACAAGACTGAATTTATGTTGAACATCGTGAATCATAACCAAAGAACAACCCTTTCCGCTTATGGCCATTATAAAGTGCCCATTACCGAAGCCTCATAATCGTTTCTACGCTTTAGAGCGGCTAAAAGGGAATGTCATCTCTCCTGGCAAGGACAGTGCCAGTCGAAAATGCTCGAAATGGGATGAAATTGGTAGATAAGTAGATATGGCTCTCTGCTGTTTGAGTTTTCACCATCAAAATCTTTAATTAGGATAATTATGAGATCACCGCTTCCATTCTTAATGGGCTGGGTGAAGTGGTCTTAAGGACATTATTTTTCGACTCGGGAGGAAGGGGGCGTGTGTTATAGCGGCACGAGGCAGAGGAATGGACCAGAAAAGGCGTGTTTTATTAACTGAAATTCCTTTATGGAAACCGCCTCTTTTCTTTTCCTTTCCTTTTGGCACTGGGTGCCATTAATAAAATAGAAAAAGTGTCAGACGATGAAGTTTATTTCTGTGTCTGTCGCGTAAAAGGCTTATTTTTTTCCCGTATAAGTGCGAAAAATGTGTTAATAATGCTATCAAGTTAAATACTTGATTTTCGTTGATGCCGACGTGCTTTATTAGTTTTGAATGACAAAAACTATTAAAGCAAAATCTCTTAAAGCAACAACAATTTTAGAGAAATTAGGATATATATGTAACGATTTAAATTTTTTTAAACATCTTTAAATTAAATTCTTTTTAACGCACTTCATTTTTAATTATGAAGGAATTCTACTTCAATCTTAGAGAACCGCACCTCTACTTGAACTTACAAAGTCACGATATCTTCTTGACTTTCCCGTTTTCTCATCAATATAGAAAGGTATAGCGTTCATCTACTTAACCATCTTTCATTCATTAAAGGTAATGTTGGAAGAATTCAAATAAAGTATTTTTGGATTTAAACGACTGCTTACGTATTCATCTCCACATCACCTCTCGAAATGTTAGATTACTTGCGTTTAGTAGAACTTATACTAATTTAGTTAGAACATACAATCAATACTTGCGTTTCAGTTTTTGTTTAAAGTTAGCATAGGCAATCGAACCATACAATGATATTATATTATTTGTTGATGTCACATCATTAATGAAAAATGAGTTACTTTAAACGAAAACTACATTTACTCCTATTGTATTATTATTGAAAGTTCCTTTTTGTGGTTTTAAATTGAACTTTAAAGCCGGGGATTTATAAGTGTTTCTAAGTCGAAAGACAAATAATTGTCTCTGAAGAAGCATTATAAAAATATGTGCATTCATTGTTATTACAGAAAAAAGTGCTAAGAAATGCGTTGTTGTTAGAAAGATAATTTCATTATAATGTATTAGGAAATAAACTCTTTATATCTTCATATTTTTATAAAAATTATATTAATCAATGCTGAAAATTCGTCTTTTAATCATGCTTAACGATATGAATTTTTAAAATGCGTACAGTTATGATTTTAAACCGGGAAACATTATACAGCAAATACATTTTTTGTAAATATGAGCCGTAGTTCGTGTAGTTTACATGTTGCATATTTTTTTTAATTAATAGGCTCATTCATTTTTATGATATTCTGTATTTGCTTAAAAAAAGAAGATTTTGTTCCTGCAAGTGAAGATAAATTTTAAAATATAAGAAACATTCTTCCGCTTCCTTTAATAAATTAATAACGAATAAAGATATTCAACATTCAGGAAATAAAATGCATTTCTTAAAATACTGGAAACGAAAAGGAAGAAAAACAGGTTTGGAATCAGAGATAACATAAATTTTTATAGTGTAGCATATAGTGGAATTGCGGACACGTCTAGAATTAGTTAAAATCATATTCATATAATATTTCATTAAATGTTAACAACTAAAAAAAGACTTTTTAGATTATCTTCCAATGCCAACTTTTCATCCCGTGAAAGATAATATTTTATAGTATTTTTTAAAATATTAGTTCTAAACTCTGTAGAATTCTTAAATCTTTTCAAATAAATTTCATAAATGCCTTGAAGCATTTGGGCTACTTAGGACAGTTTCATTACTTATGAATCAATTATATCCTTCATTTCTTTACCAATAGACATTTCTTTGAAAAAAACACTTTTTTTTTTGAAAACGAGGGAAATAAGTTGAGTCAAACTCCCATTAAAAAAAGCTAATAAGCTCAGTAAAAAAAATAGTTCATTTCTAAATTTATAACCTGTATGAAAAACAAACAAAAATTTAGTTGCATGCTTCTAAGATTTAAATGATTTTCCTCATTGGTTCAATATATATATATAGTTAAATATTTTACAAACAATTAAAACTCAAATAACATTTTCAGTATATACACCTATTAAACCAATAATTAAAATTAAATATGAAATAATGTTACCTAATTAATAATCATACAATGAAATACAGAAAGATAATTAGATTATAAACTATTACTATAAAAAAGACAATCCAGAATTGGAAATCCAACAATCAAATGCCAATCGATCTTAGGAATCGATTATATATATTTTATTTATTCAAATTTACAGATATTCAGAAAGTTGTGTTGGCGTTTTCCATTTAGGTGTGGGTCGACTGTGCTCCTTTTCGGTTTATCATTAAATATCATGGGAAATCTTAATGCATCTAGATAAAATAGTATTGGCAAAAGAAGTCTGCGTAATCATAGTGGTTAACAATTGCAATAAACGAGAGTTTGTTAACCTTTTCTCACTTGTGACTCTTTCTGTTGGGACACCAAATTTGGAAGGTAAATATTAAAATGAAGCACCAGTTAAAATAAATTAAAACAACGTTTAATTTAAAATTGATATTCAGCAAATTTTAATGAAAAGCTTTAAATCTAGACCTCAACAAGTTTTGCTTACTTATTCTGAATAATTTGTTAATGAAAAATGGTATTGAGGTTTTGATGATTTCTAGTATTGATCTCCACGATTCCACTTGGGTCGCGACAGAAGGTTTAATAAGTTCTATTGGAATTCTAAAGGCTAAAAAAGTGTTTCTACATTACGATAATTGTTTGAATATATTGCCAATTGTCTTTATAACGAGTTTTTGAAATCATATTGAATCTTTTATATTCTTTTGTTTGCCGCTATCAAACCAATTAAACTGGTGCATTGCCGTTTTTATTAAATTCAGCCATGCATAGTTATGTAATGACTTCTATAATTTTGTACTGAGTGTTAACCTCATAGTAAATTTAAATAATCACAATTTAATCTTTTTAAGATATATAAGTCCCATAAAAATCTGGTAGTTATAGTAATTTTTTGACATCATTTGCTTCCATCAAGTTCTTCAATGGAGTCAACTTACGTATCATCACAGTCATATAAAAAATTTCATATTTTATTTGATTTTCTATTTATATATCACAGTCATGTGATACACTAACTGCGCATGTCATCTAGCACTTACTACCGCACATTGTATTATGCTGTGACGTGACGTCAAGAAATTTTTTCTTCTGGAAAATGACTAATGGATCCCAAAATCAAATTGGCACGGAGTGTGTATCACGTGACCTTGAAATGACTTCACACTAACGTCCTAAAATAACTAAGAAAACCATCACAATTTTATATTTCATTACGAGCTACTGAAAATTTGTATTTTCCCTTTACTATTGATTAATTCAATTAATCGACTAAATACACATTATATAATAAGGAAGAATATATTAATATGATATATGGAATAATGGAAATAAAGGGAAAAGATTAATTATATTCAAATAATGCTTAATTTACTTCTTCCTAATACATATATTGTGAATAACGAGGATAATAATAAAAAAAATTCAATGCAAATTTTATAACAAATGAAAAATATCAAACAGCCCCAGTATAAATGGTAGTTTGTTCCCAGTGCTGAAAGCCCGTGAATTTAATAAATGTGGTCTAAAGCACATTCATGAGACCACATAAATGCTATCAATTATCACATTTGTTCGAAGCTCATTGTAATGCCCATAATTATTCATTATCATTTTAATTCATTTTTTAAATTGGTTTTATTTTATATTTCATATCATTTTTTACGATATTGTTGTTATTATTTTACAATATTACGCAATAGCAAATTAACCAGGTCATTGTTTTGAAGATAATTCCCCTTTCGATCAATTAATCGATTTTCTCCCTTTCCTCCACAGATTCTGATGGCCGGACAGTCCGGGACGCCGTTGTCCGCCGGTTCGGCACCCAGCGGAGGCGGAACCGGATCCGGTTCCGGCCAGCCCTGCTGCGAATCGGGCCGTCCGGTGCTCACAGACCCTCTAACCGGACAGACAGTCTGCTCTTGCCAATACGACGCCCAACTGCTCGGCTACCAGCGCCTCGCCGCATCGGGCCTGCCCCTCAACGTGTACGGCACGGCCGCTGCTGCCGCGGCCGCAGCGGCAGCCTACGGCACCGAGCAAGGCTTCCTGCCGCTCTCCGCTGAACAGTCGGCTTTCTACTCGCCCACGGTACGTGAAACTTATCTTCAGAACGCTTTCTTTCGTGTAAACGAGGGCCGGGAGGAAGGTGGTGAAGGAGAAGGTCCGGCCCGTTGTGAACGTCTGTGAAGGGGATGGTCTTCTCGCCGGGAAAAATCGATATTGAAAAGTACTACAGTGTTCCAAACGATTACATTCTTTTTGGTCACAGTCCAGCAGAACTTGGGGACCGCCTATTCGTGTTTTTACAGACACCGGCCTTCCTCCGAGCAAGATTTATTTTGATTTCGTTATAAGTAAAGCATTTGATGATGTCAGGTTAAAGATAGGGATTGAAGGATGCAGGCGGTCTTGGTTTTCCTTTTTTTTTCTCCCAGTTTGCTTTTTGTGGAGTGTTCTCGAGCAGATGCAATGTTAGCAGTTAGGTTTGTTGATTCTTAATTATAGTGATGCTAAAGACCTTTTTAATATTGAAAGGAGTGGAAAGCTGATCTAACTCGATGCAATAATTTTCAGGAAAGAGAAATAATCTATTGCGATGACTTATCTGCTTTATATAAATACTTAATGAATGCATGAGACAAGAGTAATTTA
>BGPR01001509.1:90391-113378 GCA_013235015.1 Araneus ventricosus
AATAATTTTATGGGTAAATGAGACAAAAATAATTTTATGGGTAAATGAGACAAAAATAATTTTTCGATTACATTAGACAACCGTAATTTTAAAAATATACATCTTGTATAAATGAGTAATTTTATGAATACGAATCAAGATTAAGTTTGTGAAGACATGAGTTATTCAAATTATTATAGTTACGAAAAGGAATTTTGCTGCTTTCAGTAACTATAAAAATTAAATGTTAATACCCAATCCCACCTCTAAGAAAAAAAAAAGTATATCCAGCTGTGTCTCGTATGAGCCTCGTAATCGTAAGATCGAGGATTCGAACCCCAATTCCTCATAAAAATCGTCGTTGAGCTTGGTGCTCGCTCCATCTGTCGTCGTCAGATATTCTCACATTGGTGTGGTGTGAAATTCGGAGTGTGGGATGCAGGTTCAGATGTCGTCCTCATATCTGAACAAATTTAAAAAGGTACACACGCGTTCTAAAATGATCCTTGTGTAGTTTTCAAACTGGAGCTTAACCTAACAAAACAAGGACATACGTAAGTTTCTATGGAATCGTAGCATTTTGCAAGGAGCAAAAAGAATCAACTCATAAAATTACAAAGATAGGTTTAATGGAATTTGTAGGGGAACAAAAACAAGCTTAATATATTTTAGCTTGATCATATATATATATACAGTAGAGTCTCCCTATAACTAAGTCTCCCTACAGCGAATTTCTCCCTGTAACGAAATTTTTAATCGGAATGTTAAATAACATCAAAATATTCTCCATATAACGAAGTGGTTGTCTCCCTATAACGAATTTTTTCAGACCTTTATCTTTTCGATTTTTGTCATTTTTGAAGAAAGTTGCTAATTTCTGTGCAAACAAATCGCTCAAATGTGCCTGTTTCTGGAACCAGCATTGTTCATTCCAGCGATAACACATAACAATAGAATGCTGTGTGAAGGGTAATGCAGTTGTGGGGACCTGGGTTTCTACAGAGGGAGCAACATTTCTACGGGTCAAGATTCCAAGAATCGGGGTGGAGTGGGGGTGGAAACAGCAAATGGATGTGACAATACGCATTTTATGTTTATCCGTACTAGTATATATTATTCTCTAAATTGGTGAATTGTCTTCACTTTTGAGCATTCTGTTTATACAATAAAAATTAGTATAATTTTAACAAATTTATAATAAATATTGCTTCATTTTTAATTGAAAGTCATAACTAAATATTTTTGAACGTATCGCACATACTAAAAGGTTTGTAACATTTAGTTAAATAAATGCAAAAATCTCTAATCTCCATATAACGAAATTTTCTCTATAGCGAATTTTTCAGCTGGAACCAAGCGATTTCGTTATAGGGAGATTCCACTGCATTCATTTGCCACTGTGAAAAAAAAAAACACTAAAATTCTAACCAACACATTGCACAGTAAATGCATCACCCAATGATAAGTTACTGTATATGATCGTTAAAATAATAAGCTAAAATATAAATTATTGCGAACTAGAAATATGAATGAAAAAGTTTCTTACAAAATAGTTTCAAATACCTGAAGATGATACAAACTTTCCGAGAAAAAGAAGAAAATTGTGTGGTATTGTTAAAATTTTAAAATGTCTGCAAAATGATGCTGACAAGAATCTTTATGAGATGGCTAGGCATTTTTTCTCAATTATTATCATCTTTTTTACCTACATTAGGAAATTCCGAATGATTTTCCCCCAAAGCAAATAGTTATTACATGCTAAACGAAGCATGAAAATTTTCTTTCTTAGGCTTATCACTCCCCAAGAACACAGCAATCATTGGTTAGAGATAAATGACATTTTGTACCTGAAGTAAATATGTAAATACTATATTACATGAATATTTTTCTCGTTATTCACGGAAAATAAATAGAAAAGAAGAAGATGCGAAAAGTCTGATTGCATTTTAAAAATAGATTAGAGATAAAAGTGAATTATTCGATTAGCGATTATTTTAAATCATAGTTTCTTAAATATTTCCACTCGTGAATTTATTTTAAGCGGAAAAATTTGTCTCGAGAAAATAATAAGGAAATAAATTTTAAAAAAGGAAGCATTAATTAATGATATATAAAAGAGAGTTTAATCTTAAGCAGTTTCTCATGAAATTTCTATGAATTACTTTAAGACAAAATGAAATTTCCCTAATCATATGCTTACGAATATTTTTTTAAAAAGAAAGTGAATATCATGTGGTGTTATGAGATCCAGAATTTTAGATGCTCTCTACTGAACATCTGAGTTGTAATGGAAGAATCAATTGAAAACGTGACGAACAATTTATCTGATCCAGAACAGTTTTAACTCGCATTTAGAACTTTATAAAAGTGTTTTTGAAGAATTGAGTTCTCTAACTTACGGTGCACAATATAGCAGATTGGGAAGTTTAAATAACCTGTGAGAGATAAGAAGCATGAGAGTCAAGATCTTCTAATTAGTAAAATTTAAGTATTCTGTAAAATATTTGATGCATTTTGATTTGAGGGTTGTTGCATCTTTCACATGTGCCTTTCTTATGCGACTAATTCGTGGGTTTGTCCAAATTTATAGAACCATTTATAATGATTGATATGAATGATGATGATTAATTATATGATTATAATGAATGAATGATGATTTTTTTCTTTTTACTCCTAAAATTCTGCTCCAAAACTGTTTTATATCTTGTTATAATTATAAAGTCAAAGCCAAGAATTTTATTGGTAATTTTAAAACAAATGATCATTATTGATGGCCTTTAATGAAAAACGACATCTGAACTTAAATACAAGCAAAATAATTCCTAAGGAATATATACTCCAAACTGTCAAACAAAATAATTCCTAAGGAATATATACTCCTAACTGTCAATCGCAAAACCTTAGAATAGTAATATAAGGTATTATTATTAATGAATTCTTTTATAAAAAACAAAGACAGTGTCTGCGAATTTAATAAATTACGAGCCTGAAAAAAAACTGCTAAATATGCCTTAAACCATCTGTACCTGTAAAGTACAAAATATACAGAATAAGAATTTTTCACATTGCCTGTAAATCAAAATAATCCGAGTTTCAGTTAATTCTTTTTCGTAATTCTGGGAAACGGTTAAAGCTACAACTTTTGATAGAAACGGTAACTCATGAAAAGAATAATACTGGTTTCATTTGCAGCTACAAAGTAGTTAATATACATCTGTCTCTATTGAATTTGAATGCTGAATTATTGTTGGTCTGTTTAGAAGAGAGATAAGCTATAAAACGCAGTTCCCCAGCAGCATTGTTCAGCATTAAAAGAACTGGCAAATGCAAGGAGTTTATTGATAAAGTGCTCAGATATGATTTAACAAAAGAGCATTTTATTGCCCATTTATTTTTTTGAACGCGTGAAAAGTCATAATGTGTTTGGAGCTCTAGGCAACAAAACTATTGTATTTTGTTCATTTACCTGAAATAAGTAGGTGTATAATGTTCAATTGTGTAAATGTGGGGTGTATGAGTAAACGCCAATGCAAAAGTAGTTTTGGAAATTCAGTGTTCACTGTCCGTTTCATTTGCGGTTATTATCATTCATTAGTTTCAATTGATATGAATTGCGTAAATAAATTTCGAGAAAAATTGAATTTCATTAAGTCTACAAAATATGAAGAACAACTGAAAGAAAATCTCTGTCGAAACTAGCATGAATTAATTAAGCAAACCATTCTCTTTTGAAAAGAACAATTAATATATGTAAAATTTTTATCATTGTCTTCGCATTTATACATGTAGAAAGTGAAGCATTTGAAAAGTAATGGCATTTTTCCTAATTAAAAAAAAACATTTTTTAAAAAGCGAGTGAAATATAAATATTCAATGAAATTTGCACCGAGTAAAAAATAAAAGCATAAATGATAGTCTTTATGCTTCAAAGCTTCTGCTACAAATTAATGAAAAATATTCAACTGTTTAACTGCATCAAATACAACCCATCAGTTTTACACTTTATTAACTAATGTATTTAAAATTCAATGCAAATTCTTTGACCATATATTTAAATAAAATTCATTATTCTGATATCGAAATCGGGACAACCTTTGTTTAATTACATGATTTGAATAATTTAATTCTTATTTCCCTTTCTTTCCTAAATTATTTGAATTTCAATCCCTAAAATTAAAGCTTTAATAAGTGTTGTAGATGAATATATAAGATAAATAATTTTTAAATAGCAATAAAACTTGCCTTTTTATTAATTAATCTCAATAATTGTTTTATTGCATTATAAGATAATAACTAATAAGCAATTAACTTACTTTCCAATCTTTCCTTTTTTTTTCCAACTTTAGTTAGTTAGATTAGCTTGCTAGATTCAATGATATTTATTAAAACATAGAAAACATATTTTTACTGTTTCTATTCGGTCGATCACGAATGAATTTACCACCCGGGCAGGGAAAAAGATCCCTAGTGACAGTTGTACACTCGAAATATGTCCACTGCCTCAACTTTGAACTCTGTCACGTCCAGGAAGCTTTTCATGATGCCGGAAGTTGTCGGGGGATGGACTACCGGACTGTCCAGAGGATGTCCAGGGGTGATAGGTTAAAGGAACCGCCGAAAGGTTCTTCTTTCCCTCCCCCTATGGACAGATCTCATCCACCACTCCGCTGTTCCTTCTGGTGGGATGGGGATTTAAAGGACCTTTTCCAGTCACACAGTGAAGTATAGGAAATCCTCCCTACACCCTTGGCAAAGATCTCATATCTTCCTGGAGAAGTCTTGTAGAGAAAAAAAGGAGAATATCTCCATCAGTGATCGGAATGCCAAATCATTGGAAAAGGAAGAGGGAGATTAAGGAAACGGAAAACATTTAGGTTAACATCGTGTTTTTCCCGAAAATAAAATCAAAATTTATGAAGGATTTCTAACTTTCAAGCTTATGGATTGCGTTCTAGAGACCGAGAGAGAGAGAAGATTTAGAAGTTCTTTTTCCAGTCGTTAGAATTTTCCGACGAAATGCCATCTATAAGAAAGAAATTCTTTTGGGTACCTTTTCGTAAGATATTGCTTAAATGTAATTTTCAACAGATATAACATAAGAAGATAAATGTTTAAATATTTTTTTTAAAAAAATCGGATAGCAGTTGTATAAAGGTTTTAGTTGCAGCCTGACTAGATAAATGATTCCCATTATCTTTCGGGAAATTATGATACATTGTTATGCTTATTTGTGAATTTTACGAATTCATATGCAGAATAAAATGCCTTAAACAAACTGTTAACTTTTGTAATAAAACAGTAAAAACTATTCACTGTTGGATTGTTGCCATTTATTCGTGTGGCGAAACTTGGAGAAAAAAAAAATACTCTTGCTAAAACTGGAAAAATTAATATAAATGATAAAGTTGAGAAAATTTTTGAAATTGCACATCTCTTGACTTTATACCATTCCCCCTCTTTCTTTAACTTCTTTAACTAATTTCTTTTATTATCGGAGAATGACGGAATGTACGTACATCTTAGTATAAGGTTTCAATCCAAAAGAGAACAGAAGATCCCTGCTTTTTCTCAGGTAGGGATTTCGTGATCAAAATGGAGGGAATAACAGCTATTTTTACTATATTACGTAAGAGTTGTAGGGGAAATGAATGGCGTCAATAAGTCGCTGATTTCGCGATTTGTGTGCGCGTGGAAACGATTAAAATATTCTTTTAGTAATAAATATGCCAAAACGAGAGATTTAATAAAGCTCCAGCGCGGGAAAAAAACGAAACTGGAGTTTAAGAAAAGTGATTTTGGAATACATTAAGACTTTAAAATATATAATATTAGAATCTGAAATAAAATTAAGTAAGATTATTACATGTATATATATATAATCTAAATCCAAATAAAACCAGTATACAAACATACAGAAATAAACAAGAATTAAATCCTATATCAAATAGTCATTATTTGAACTATACATCACTTTTAAATAAAATCTAATAAATTGAAATTACTAATGATACCATAAATAAAAATCAAGTTTAAACATTATATGTCAACAAGTGAAAAAACACTGTTGTTATTAAAAATAATGAAATAGGCAATCCAAGTAAATGGAGTTTTCAACAATTAAAATAGCAGCTTGGCTGTGGACAAGCTTTAGCCAGGTTAAATTAATTTTCTTGTACAAACCATCCCTGTTACTATTGTTGTTGAAAAAACAGACAGGGTAACTTACCCTAAAATGAAAGAATTTAGAAAGAAAAATCTTATACTAACCCTAACTATAAAACATGACTATATATAAACGACTAAAAATCAGGATAGAATATGTAAATATCATTATATTGCACTAAGATATTGCACTAAAGACAGTAAATATATAATTCAATAAAGTACCCATACTTTACATTAAACATAAACTAATCTGTATATATATATATATGTATATCCTTCTTTTCAGTGTGTTTAAACATCTCGCAACGATGAATCTTTTTCTCCTAAAATGAACAGAAACAAACAGCAAACATAATATGCATAAGTGCTTATTAACTTTAATAAAGAGTATCTAAATTTAGTTATTCCTGATAGCGCACCTTCTTTCTAAGTCCTCCTACCAGTCACGATCAGTCAGTTAAATTGAACGAGCTGCCTATCATTTTACCCTCCGCATCCGAGTCCGATTCTCGAAGAAGTCAATGGGATCTAAAGCGAGGAAATGGAGCAAATAAAAGATGCTGCTACTCGAATCCATCTCCGAAAAGGGTGGAGTGGCCAGATCAAACCGTAATGGTTCGCAGGAACCGGTTCCGATACCGAATCTTGCCAGGAGCTCTGCATCCGGTTTTTTCCCACACTCCTGCGTAGGTGTAGAGAGGTATATGTAATTTAGAAGAGTGTTTAAAGAGATCATTTGGTGTGGATGTGTCAAAACGCGTTTGCGGCCATAACAGAGGCAAGGCTAATTGTTTTGCTCGCGGTCGCTTATTGTGCGCGAGAGATTACGGTGCCCCCAATCAATGAGTGCAGCAAAATCCTGCTGCAAGACACTGTTGCTGGATTCTTTTTCATTTATTATTTTTTGGTAGGAGGTCGTTATGGTCCTCTTTCTTAGAATAGTGCCTGTTAATGGAATGCGCTCTTAATGATGGGAAGAAATAATACTGGCAGGTGTTTGTTCTGAAATGTCCTTTTGTGGGATCGTGGGATTATTGGGTTGTATTCTATTTAGCTGTCTGGATCGGGGACAAAGGCCCTGTTCGCACATTTTGTAATTTCTCAAATTACATTTGCTTTGATTGGTGCTTGGGTTGGCGTGTACCTCCCTTTGTTCTTTCACCCATAATGCGCAGCACGCATTCATTTTAATTCAGTTTTGGGTTTTGGAATTCGTTTTTCATGTAATGCGCTTTTTAATGCTTTAGAATTAGTGCTAATTTCCCCTCTCCGTTCCAAAAAAGAAGTGAAATGGAAATGTTTTAACATATTTTTTATTATTTTGAGCTGGTTATCCATTTTATACATGGTAAGGGAAATAGAATGATTTTTCCAAAATTTTATTGATTATTTGGGATATATGGATAAAATTTCCTCCCATATAATGCTTATAAAAATTAAGGACTAGAATTGAATAAAAATGACAGGCACTGAATCATGCAAGACACTAAAAGTTTTTTTTTTTTCGAACAGATTTTGCGAATTATAATAAAAATAATTCAACGTTTCAATTTCTTTACTTAACATTAACACACTTAACTCCCTTAAGCTATAGGCTGAAATAAAACAATTTGCTAAAGCCAGTTCTCTTTTAGTCATTGAGTTCTTCTTTTAGTCATGATTGGATATAAATCCGTAACGTAGACTCCTTACCCT
Source organism: Araneus ventricosus (assembly GCA_013235015.1). Lineage (NCBI taxonomy): Eukaryota > Metazoa > Arthropoda > Arachnida > Araneae > Araneidae > Araneus > Araneus ventricosus. Next base: position 98,231 of record BGPR01001509.1, read on the forward strand.
CTTTTAAATACAAAATTTTTTTTATCTTCATGCTTTGAAAGAAAGAAGTTCCTCTTAACTATATTACTTCAAAGCATTTTCTCACATGCAGCAAGCTTTATTACTCTACTTAAAAAAGCATTACATTTGGTAAGCATATATTTACAAAAAGTTGCTGCTCGAACCATACATTATTCATGTATGATCAAATTTAATATTCTGTGTATGAGACAGTAAATTATATTTGTATAAGCATCAATGCACGAACCTTCCGAACTCCAAATTATTACAGTCGACGCTCGTTATAACGACCACACATTATAAAGACCATTCCATTATAACGACCAGTGATAAAATCCCCAACTATGTTTCCCTATGCACTATGTTATATTACTTCCGGTATAACGACCGTCCAGTGTCATCTAGTCCCAATAAAACGTCCGAATTCCCGGTATTTTTCCAAAAAGAACATGTTTCTAAACGTAAATGACCTTAATTATTGTATTGCCAAGCTTCGTAGATGTATAGTCTTCAGTGTTTCAGTTCAACTTTGACAGGGGGGAATTACCACTCACCACAGCTCGAAAATTAGAATAGCCTAGAATAAAAAATGTTTCAAGTGCTATTGAGACTTTAAAATGTTTTTTTTGAAAGGCAAGAAAATACAGAACATTATTTATCACCTTTAACTGAAATGGAAAAATATGTTTTGCAAAAATCACATATGCAGAAAAGGCAAACAACCATTTCTGATTTTTTCTTTAGAAAATAAATGTTTTGTAAGTATAAACACCCTTTATTTTCTACTTAAAAATCTGTTTCATCTGTTTCAGAAATATATTTTTAATAGATAAAATATTATTTTTAATACCAATGATGAAAAATAATTTGAGTATTTAGTTGGAATCTCTTTAAAACTCGCTTATTTTTACGGAACTGCTGAGGGTGCATGTGTGCATTTTTTAATTATATCCACTATAGATACCAATCGTTATAAAGACCTCTTGCTGTGGGACGCAAAGTGTCGTTATAACGAGCGTCGACTATATTTCTTAAATTACTGGAAACGGAAAGGAAGAAAAATAGGTTTGGAATTAGAGATAAAATAAATTTTTATAGTGTAGCATATAGTGGAATTGCGGACACGTCTAGAATTAGTTAAAATCATATTCATATAATATTTCATTAAATGTTAAAAACTAATAAATTACTTTTTACCTTATCTTCCAATGCCAACTTTTCATCCCATGAAAGATAATATTTTATAGTATATTTTTAAAATATTAGTTTTAAACTCTGTAGAATTCTTACCTCTTTTCAAATAAATTTCATAAATGCCTTGAAGCATCTGGGATACTTAGGACAGCATGTGTGCGTTTTTTAATTATATCCACTATAGCGACCACTCGTTATAAAGACCTCTTTCTGTGTTACGAAGAGGGTTGTTATAACGAACGTCGACTGTACTTTGAATGAACTTTTTCTGTTTTATGCGCATCGGAGAGATTGAGAAACTTTCACTTTAATGGCAAGAAAACACTTTTTACGGTAGTAGTACCAGTCCACTAATTAGAGATTCTCCATTCTCGAGATACACGCTCCCCTTACAATTTTAGTTTTCACATTCACAGCCGACCGGGCTCTGCATGCAATCCGTGAAAGGGCGAGCTCGACTATTCCGAATTCCAGACGGGGTGTCCAATAACCTTCTTCTTTAAGTCCATTCGCTGGGGAATAGTCTGGAGATGTGTCGGAGGCGATGTCCATTTCGCTGTCCGAGCACGTAAAGGATCCCGAAGCACTTGTTTTACTTCTGGAGATGAAGAAGGTCCACAGATCTCGGACACACATACAAAGAGCTTCATTACCAGCTCTCGCGTGAACGCATGCTTCGAGTTATGCCCGAAATCTACCCTCGTAAAAGAGGACCGAAGGGTCATGGGAATGGCCCTCATCGCTGGAAAGGGAATGCCCAATCCTGAAACAGGGCATAACACCTCGCCCATTCCCCAGTACAGTGCCGCGAGTAATCGAGGCATTTATATGGATTAAAGATCTCCGTGGCCGGTCATTCTCGAAGCTCCTTCTCCCGATTTAAGTGTTTTCATTATAGGCTCTCCATCCTCCCCGCGGTGGTGGAAGAAGGGGGTCGTCTCCAGGAGGAATCGTCTGTGGAAAATGGAGAGGCGGTGGTACTTTTTTTACGACAAACTGCTGGAGAACACGCAGAGTGACATGCATTTGCATCGTGGTGGATCAGTGTTATATCTCATTTTGTGCACTGTTGGAGAACCTCTGAGTATGCTCTCATGGGTCATAATTAATGTTTATCTAAGCCAAACGTTGTTTATTGTTCGTTTAATCAAGTTTGCGGGAATATTCCATTAAGAGACATTTAATGGCATACGCAGTAGCTTCTTGTGTGGATATGGATGCATGCAGTAGTAGTGTTTGGGTTTGGTCGTCAATAATGGTTGATGATCCGTTCGGGAGTGGCAGATGGATGTTTCGGCAGTGCATTAAGGATTCTAAGTCGGGTAGGGGGGAAGTTATGATGCAAATTCAGGGTTAAAGATAATAATGATCTTGTTCAATTCTTAGGATTGCACGGATGAACACTTTTTGCACTAAGGCATTTTTTTTAAAAAAATAATGAGCATAAATGAAAAATATTGTTCATTTTAGGAAAAACTTAAACTGTATTGAAAAATAAATATTTCCGAATAATTTTCAGCTACTAAATTGTTGGTAGAAAAAACCCACACATTCTTTTCTTATTAATATGTGCCAATAATTGTGATTATATATTGCATTTTATTACACATTTGTATGAGTTCTTGAGTTTTCATTAAAATGATTGATGATGAAACTCCTAAGGAAAATTAACATATTGTAACGAATTTGAAATTACAGATGGGATGTAACTATGTTTTGGGCTTTTATTTTTTTGCACGAGTGCTCTTTTTCTTTTCTTTTTTTCATGTTAGAAGTGTGGCTGGATTTTGAGAATAAACTTAAAATAGACTTTAAGTTGTCAGTTTACAGTTTTAGAGACATTAACCAAGTTAGTATTTACACTGGGCAGAAATAGAAGTTTATATATTTTAATAATATAAACTGAATTGTCGTTTCCTCAGTTAATCTCTATCTTATTCAAATACTGCAAGAAGAAATAAACCATAAAATATTTAACAAATCGCTTTATATATTATAAATTTATCTGAGAAGAAGAAGTTTTGGCAGATTCAAAATTATCAGTCATTGAGAAAATAGATTCTCTTATTAAAAGCCGGCGCGATATGAGCTCGTAACAAAAGTCCTTCACTATTTCGTGTGAGTATTTAAATTTCAAAGGGCATTTATTCCAAAAGAAAGCATTAGTGGAAATCAATTTCCCCACTATTTTGCTTTAAACGCTGAAGAAATCAAAGGAAAGAAACCGAAGAAGTATTCGGAAGAAATCATAACAAAACAGAAAGCGAAATAATATTGTCTGTGAAATAACATTACTTCGGAACATAAATATATTCCTGAGTGATTTCGAATATTTCATTTCAATAGCTACCCGTCGATCCGTAACTGTAATAATAATAAAATTAAAAACTTTCCAATGATTTAATGGCAACGCGATGAATAGGGAAGAAGAAGAAGAAGAAGAGAGGAGGATTTCAAATTTATTTCAGCCGTTTGTGTGTTCCAAAAAGAGTTCCCGCTCTTTCTTAACTTACGCGTGAAGCAGACAAAAGGGTTTTTCTTCAAAGACGAATTGACACTTTAATAAGATTTATGTTTGGAGTTCCTTTTCGAATCGGAGCGATATTTTCCTAGAGAATGCCCTTTTCAAAATGGAATTCATTCGTACTTGGGGAGAGAAAAGAAAAATTCGTAACCCCTTCAGGTTTTATTAACATTAACTTCCAGTGTTTAATTTGACAATGCAAAGGGAAATAACCCACTATGACCTGCATTATGTTTTCTTTCAGGGCAATAAATCCATTTTTATTCAGATGTGTTTGTTAAAGACGATACTATGTAAATAGTTCTTCTTTTTTCCTTCCTCATTCGCGGCCAAAGAAGAATGAAAATAAATGATAAATGGAAGTTTGCCACTTTTCAAAGACGAGTGCTTATTTTAATATCGTATTTTTTCCTCCTCCTTCTTTTTCTGATTCAAGTGTCGAGATTTTAATTCGAGAATAAAATCTGAAAGAGGAGAGTTCAAGTGGTTTGGAGTTTTAATGACAATAAGCTTTTCGGCATGTATTACATAAAAATGAATGTTTTGAAGGATAAAAGAATACATAAAGAGGGTGAAAGTTTTCATTCATTCAGTTGAAAGAAAGTTTCACATTGTAAATTTTAGGAATGCAGCAGCAATTAAGCCGAGGATAATCCTGATTGTTTTATTTGAGACAAGACCTGTAATTAATTAATGTAATTGCACCGATATCTGTAAACATGTTTTTGAAGAGCAGGAGATTGTTTTCGAAAAGACGCGTTAAAATGTTGCATTAAAGATGTCAGAAATATTTTATGGTGGAGAAATCGGATTCGAAAAATTTTCAAATTTAAGAAAAATAGTGATTTTATTATGAACTGTATACTATATAGATCACTAGATTATTTGATATTTTGGATGAAACAAGGTAAACTTTAAAACAATTAAATAGTAGATAAAACTGCACATCTCTGTTAACGCGTATAAATTTAAGAGTATGTGTTCAACAAAAAAATGAGCAGTAATATTCATCATTTTGTATAATGAGTTTAAAGTTGATATAATCTTGATTGCTCTATTTGTCACAAGAGCTGTAATTAATTAATGTAAGTAAACCGAGATCTGCATGCATATTTCTCAGAAACAGAAGATTAGTCTAGCAAAGGTTGTTGCTCTATTAATATGGTATATTGAAAAATAGAAAAAAAGAAGAAAATTCAGTAATTTACATATTTTCATAAATATTTATTTTGATTGATAAAAAGTATATCTTAATGTTACTCTACAGCAGGAGTAATTGCAGTTAAATAAGAATATTGCAGAAAAATTTAAGAAATCTTTAGGATGAAACTAAATAATAATATATTATTTCCATACAAAATTATAATGGACAAAAAAAAGGAATATGTGTTACAAGTTTTATTTATGCTAAAAATATCTTCCGCGAAATAAACAGCTAATAATACACTTCATTATTCTTTGAACAACATTCATTATTATGCAGATTTTATTTTCTTGTTTGTAAACAATGTCCTTCTTGATTTTATCATAAGAAACAATCAATCAAATAGAAATTCTAAACATCCTCCTATGCAACCTATTTGCTCAAATGACATTCTTTGCTCACAATAATGAATAGACAACATCCACAACAATTCTTTCCAAGTAAGCGAAGTTCGTTTTCCATCTGTTATTAATTCTCCGTATTGTACCTAAAAGAAAAGACTTCTGCCAGAGAAAAGCATTCCTCAGAAGAACAACTACCTGCTTTCGATATTATCAGGTGATTAGGAGTAATTTGAAAGAATCCTTGCTACCGTCTGCATACATTATGTTCCATGGTGGGCGGTTGTTGCTGAGAGAATACTCGTTTGCGCAAGAGTGGCGCAGACACGCCTATCCTCGAGATAAGAGAGAGATAAGACCCAGGCGATAATATGCAATCGGGACAGGTGTTAACACTCCACAGAGGTTGCGTGGGAGGTTAAGTAGAGTTGAAGAGAGCTAAGAACCGAAGAGGATGATTAACGACGTGATAGGATGGGATAAACTGGGGTTCCCACTGTCGAGTTAACCCGTGAGAGGACTTTGACGCTCGAATATGTACAGCTTTGCCAAACAAAAAGTTCTTAAAATCCTTGAGTTTAGTGGCAAAATCGGATATATCTGGGAGAGTTTTGGAATTTAAGTTTATCTATGAGCGACTTATGAAACTGCTGTTTTGAACATGTGCAGTTTTGCCAAACAAAAAATTCTTAAAATCCTTGAGTTCAGTGGCAAAATCGGAGATATCTGGGAGAGTTTTCGAATTTAAGTTGATCTATGAGCGACTTATGAAACTGCTGTTTTGAACATGTACAGTTTTGCCAAACAAAAAATTCTTAAAATACTTGAGTTTAGTAGCAAAATCGGAGTTGTCTGGGAGAGTTTTGGAATTTAAGTTGATCTATGAGCGACTTATGAAACTGCTGTTTTGAACATGTGCAGTTTTGTCAAACAAAAAGTTCTTAAAATCCTTGGGTTTAGTGGCAAAATCGGAGATATCTGGGAGAGTTTTGGAATTTAAGTTGATCTATGAGCGATTTCTGAAACTGCTGTTTTGAACATGTACAGTTTTGTCAAACAAAATTAAAATCCTTGAATTTAGTGGCAAAATCTGAGATATCTGGGAGAATTGAGGAATTTAAGTTGATCTATGAGCGATTTCTGAAACTGCTGTTTTGAACATGTACAGTTATAAACATGTACAGTGTTATACAAAAAGCTCTAGAAATCCTTAAGTGTAGTGAGTGAGTTGGAGCTATATGTTTTGTAAAATTTTAGAAAAATTATGGAATAGCCCAATTTAAGTTGACACAGAAAATGGTTTTGAAGCTGTTTTCAGTTGAATATGTTAATTTGAACGCATAACAAGTTCCAGAAACCCTCAAATTTTAGGAAATAACTCGGCGTTGCCTTTGAAATATTAAATGAATTCCCGAAAGGGCCTGTTTTTTGCTTTGGACATGCTATTCTGTCGTAAAAAATGATAATTAACATTTCTATAGAGTTAATTTGCTAATCCTTGAGTTAAGTTACTAATTCTTGAGTTGTATAACAAGTCTGCGCATTAAGTAACCTAAGTCATTATATAACCTAACCATGATTAAAATCAAATAGTTATCTTCCCTGATTTGTTGAAAAGTTATCTAACTTTTGATTTACAATGGTATTTCGTCATTTAAGTTTCAATTTCTTGGATTAAAATAAAACTGTTCTGTTTATATTCCTCCAAAATGTGACATAATACTAGAATATTATTTAAGAATGGACCTTTGATTTTAATCTATAAATCATGTATGAAGTATTGTTTAGTTATTATGTTTCGGAACATTTATTGTACAAAAAACTAGGCAAATTTTAAAACAAAATGCATAAACAAGTTCTTTTAATATCAGTGAAACTGTCAATTGATTTTTTAGGCTAATATATAATTTAATTTTATCACATAAGCAACAGTGATACTTAAGCAGTGGATATTTCACTTCACAATATGCTTTATTTAATTATGTGTCATTAATTATAATCCTGCAATAATTAATTGGTGTTGAATTTTGATCACATGTGAAAATAATTATGTAAATCCATGTAATCAATTCAGAAAATAGAAATAATTTTCTTAAAAACAATTTTCTTAAAAGTAATTTATTAATTCTATAAGGTTCACTCACACAATATTATGAATACATTATTAAATTTTTTGAGAAATAATTCCAACTTGTGAAGTAATATTTGTGAATGTTAGATTTTTTGCTTATTTTTATAGAGATTTTACTTTAGGGAAAAAGCGAATTACTTTTACTTTTATATAATGGATCCTAAGTTATTTCGATAATACTTCATGGAATATTTATCAACACGAATTTCAGATATAAATTTAAAATTACTAAATAGAAAACATATTAATTACCGACAAATATTAATTAACTAATTCATTAGGTAAATCAATTAATATAGTAATTAAGAAAAGCAAGTTTTATCAATAAAAATAAAGTTACTGCGATTAAAAATATGCGAAATTAACTTATTTTAAATCATTATAACTGACATATGCGTCATACTTTCAGAGGGCCCCCAAGAACTTCAGCGCCTGGGGTCCCCAACAAACTTAATAAACCCCTGCGTAAGAGAAAACATTGTCTACTCCACAAATGTTTACAAAGAGTAAACAATGCTCAAGATTTTAAAATAACATTGTTACCATTATGCATCGATATTTTTAACATGTTTATGACATGATTCTATAGTTGTCTGGGAAGAATTTTGAAATTGTGTACATTGATTACTTTTGATATTTTTTGATGGGAAACGTTTGCTTATCAAAATAAAAATTTCTAAATCATCCTAGTCATAGAACTGTTTCAGACCTGTATGAGCAATTTACACAAACTAAATAATTACTGAGAAATTAGAACACATTTGGCAATCAATTTGACCACATCATTATTATGAATACAATATTATACTTCCAAGGATTTAATAATAGAATGTTTTAGGCAAAGTCCTTAATATATAACACTGACTGTTGTATCTACCTCAACTTGTAGAATTCTTCCATTTTCATTTGTTTTGTGCTTTTAGAGGGGATGACGGCAATTTTTAACGGATTTCGTTTGTCGTCAGCAGAAAAAAGAACAAATTAATATCATGAGCGAGCTTCTCTTCCTGACGAGCGGCTCGCTATGATATTTTTCATTTTTTTGGTTTTTTCTGGTTTTTGCCTATTTTTGCCATTTTGTCTTTTTTTACTGTTTTTGAGTTTTTATCTTGTGTTTATAAGTTTGTTTTGATATATATATATATAATTTAAAGTTCATCAATTATTTAGATTGAATAAATAAACTAAGCTCTAATGCTCTATCTATCGCAATTGGATAAACTTAGCTCTTATGTTCTACCTATCGTAATTCCTTTATTCAATCTTGAATATTACTCATCCCCTTTTTATAATTGCGAAGAACGAATGTCCAATTTATCTAAACAAAGTGATTAACAAACAAACAACCATTTGTTCACAATTCCAACAGTTTAATCATATCATTAGGCTGCTTGAAAGGATCTCGTAAGTTTATTCTGTATTGTTATCGAAAACAACAGTATTAAATTAATTACATGTTTAATTTTCTAAGAAAAATGAAACAAAATGCAACTTTAATCATTATTCCGTTTTAGTAAGTCAGAAAACTCGCGTGTACTATATTTGCGTTATACATTATTTGCCCAATTTTGAACACGTCTACTTCTTAATTCATTTCAGCTTTGGTACGAAAGAGTGAATATCTCTTATTCCGACTTAATGTTTATTCAGTTTAAAGTGCATTTGTTCCACTTTCTGTAAACATTTGTATCAGTAAATATTTCAGTTTCTTTAAGCCATTTTCCGAAATTGTTTTGTAAAGTTCCCATTCTCTAATTTTGTTTATTTAAACCTATTAAAACTTGCACAAGTACACACCGCGAATAGAAACAATACTGTATGTTTCGTGTAAACTACCAACGCAAGTAAATACCATTATGGTCACTCTATTGCTGCTGAAATTCGTGTACACATCGCTCCAAGTCGTATACTTACACCAACACACGGTTAAATAAATCTCAAGCATTGGCTATTGCGATGTGGATTAGTTCAAGTCACGCATTTTTTGTTGGGGATCGTAAAATAGACAAATTATGAGATCGAAAGCACGACTTGCATGTTGCTTCAACTTATGTTTATGGACTTCATTCTTGTGATCCCATGCTTGTAACAAAATTTACAAGAGAATCTGAAATATTTGGTTTTGAATTTAAACAAAAAAATCTCATTTTTTGTTTTATTACAGGCCATTGTTTAAATGCGAAAGGAAAGCAGATATATTAAAATGCGAGGTATGTTGTTATTCTTTTAGGATGTCTTGAATTTCAAATCCGCAAATGTTTGGAAATAAACAAAAGTTAATTTTTGTTTATGGTATGTAACAAAAGAATGAATTTGTAAAATATTTTAGCTTAACAAACTAAAAATTGAATTTATAGATTGTTTAAAAAAAATAGTAACTATTCGGTTTTTGAAGTGTTTTTGTTTTGTATACATTGCTTTTTATATATTTCTAATGCAATTAAGAAAACATTTGAATAGAAAAATGCTTGTCAGAAGTAAAATTGTAAAAAATACTTCGTTAATCAACAAAGAAAACTAAACAAACTAATGTTTTGTTTATTATAAGGAAAATATTTTGCTATTATAAGGGAGGAATAATAAAAATGCACATCAACATTTAATTCTTATTATTTGTTTTTAGCTTTCCTCTTTTTAGAGTCTCATATTTGAAATATTTTATTTGTTTGACATTGAAACTACATACGTTTGTTTTGCTAAAATATTTAAATACATTTTTATGCAATAAACTCTGCCTTAAATAAGCTGAAAAACATAACAGCATTAATAGTTGATGTTATTCATTCAAAAATTAAAATTTATTTTCTTCTTTTTGATAAAAATTTTACTTCAACCGCTTAATGTTTATAACTGTCTAAAAAAACTTAATAGCCTGAAATAGTCAACAATTATACAAATATCGCGATGAGCCATTAAAAACCAAATTTAGCCTTCAATAAAAACTGTTTAATGACTTCAAAATGTGAAAATATTGAGAGTGGAAGCATTTTATAAATTATTTAGCTTTAAAATATTCAGAAAAATTGAGTTGTATGCAGTTAAAGGAAGTTCTAATGATCGCATTTTGTAAAACTCTTCTGTTCAGAAGCAGTTCAAGTAAGGGAAGCGAGCCCTCTTTTAATCTACGGTTAATGCACCGGATTTTTAAAAAATCTGAACAATACCTTTCTCCTCCCATTTTGCTTTAAAATGGCGCTGATGAAACAATCAAAGGAATCATCTCCCTCGTGACGTCACGAGGGGCGAAGGCTGACAGCCAATAATCGATTATAGCCGTTGCTGGTTTTAGATGCAGAAGCGCTATTAAAATGAAGACATTTTCAACGCCTTAGGAGTTGAACGGTGTGGTTGATTTTCTGGATATAGATTTTAACAAACACGTTATTTTTTTAGAACGCTTTATTTTCTTTTATTGTCTGAATGTTGATAGTTCTTTTTATGATCGAAAACTTTCGTTAGAATGTTTATCGTGATTTTTAATATTAATAATGTTGATAAAAATAACTGAAATGTTGCTCAACACGAAATGGATACAGAATTGTTTTTGTTCGACTGAATTTAAAAAAAATTAAACTATTATGCACCTGACAACAAATCTATCTCAATTTTCAGATTTTATTTCCATTTAAGAGAAAAGAACCGTGTTGCAGTGAATTACCGACATTAAAATTGTTAGCTTTACTAATATTAATTAGTGCTGTATAGTCAAATCTAGTTCTTGTGTCATTAAAAGCCATAAGCCTGTCATTTCTAATAGTAAATCTAACATTAGTGTTTTATCATTTACGAATGAAATGCTCTGTATAAAAATCAAATAATTGTGATCTAGAAGTAATCAAAATCAAACTTTTGAAGTTATGTTGCTCCAGCTCATTTCACAAATTATTGGTTTATTTTTCGTTCTTTAATGATATCTTATTATTAATCTTGAACAACTAACATGTTATATAGTTGACTTATGCACAGCACTTTGTGTCCAAACAATTTGCAATTGCTTAACATTCAAAATATTGCAAATTAAAAAGAAATTAATTTTGAATGCCACCGAAATCTTTCAACAACTAGGTTCCCAAAAATAATATAACAAATTTAACGAGAAGGCATACTTAATGGAAGAATAAAAGAACGAAAGAATTTAAAAAATGACCTAAAAGTTTTTAAAATTTGTATATCAATATTTTGTTTACCATCGGCAATTCTTCAATATAGATGATTACATCCACTGTTTTTGGATAATATTGATGACTTATCAATGATTATGGATTATAATTAGTATCAACTAACGAATCTAGTTTGTTTTTTTCTGAGAATTCGCTATTTTATTTCATAGGAACAAAACATAATCTCTCTTAGTAGAGAAAAGATTATTTTGTAAACATCTGACTTACTTGCTGAATTTCTTTAAATTATTTAGTATAAGAAGCGGGGTAAACAATGTTTACCTCTCTCATTAGAAATGGTTTTGTGAGCGAAACATTTCGTTTGTCGTTATTGACATTATTTCACGGAATTCTACTACTTAAGTCTACTAATTAAACATAAATATCAGTTATAGTTGCAGAATTCCAGCAATTTTGACTCAGTAATTTAATAGAAGAATACATACTTGCATAGCTAAAAAAGCGAGAACGGTTAAGTAAGGGTTGGACTTATGTTCCCATTTTTTAAGCACTAAATAATACGGCTTGTTTTGTAATTTTATGAAACGCCGGCTTCCGACAAAGACATCAGAGATATTTTATTCATATTTTATCTTATAAAAATGCATAAATTGCTTAATGCTGCGGTAGGAAAATTATTTTTTTGTAGGAAATTTCAAACTTGCCTATTTCTGGAGTGTTTACTGTAAAAGTGCCTGACTTCCCATTCCTTTTGATGGACTTTAAATCAGCTACTAGCTGTTTACAGACGCAAAACTGGTTTCTGGAGTGAGAAAAAAAACATATCTTTAAGCTTAAAGATATGCATATATTTCTTCTCAAACAACCTCTTTTAAGTAGATTGAGAGGTTATTTGAGTCTTTACTTCTGGAAACAAAATTAAGATTTAAAATTGTTTAGACGTTATATCAAAAATGGGTTGAGATTTTAAACGATTTTATTATGGTTTATCATATGGATATTTAACTTTGTTTTCACAAATAAAAATGGAGCTTCAATTCTTTCCTTCACCTCAGAAAATCGGTTTAAAGTCCCTGCAATGATATACACGCATCTAAAGCTTGCTCACACTTAACTCCTATTTAAAGTGTGTTTGAAAAGACGGTTCAAAAATTTTCATTTTTAAAAAGTATTATTTTGTTGTGGTTTATTGCTGCATATTTCTAAACCAAATATAAAAAAAGTTCGTGAAACAGAGTTGAATGACTTAAAAATATGGCTTGTTTGAAAAACTTTTAAATGCATTTAGCTTTTGCAGGTACCAACTTTTTTTCTGGATGGCTTTTCTTACATTAAACTTTTTGGATGTTTTCCAATACATCTGAATTATATGAATTGGCCGTGATTGCTTCTTTATGGAATCGTTTATACCTTAAAATTGAATCAACGTTTCTGTAAAATGTGTTGTATATCTTGATGAAGTATACACAAATTTGTCAAAAGCACATTTTTAAATGTAATGCTAGAATGATATCGTTTGCATCATTTATGATTGCATTACGGATTATGTGTATATAGGGAAATAAGTATTTTGTTTTTATTAAAGTGGCGTCCTATTTATGAAGATTTTGAGAAAAATATTTAGTAGTTATGAAATTAAAAGAAATGAAGCATTTAAAAAACAAATTTTCATATAATAAAAATGCTGAAAAATATTTAACCCTATGACATTACTAGATATGCATTTATATTTCTAGAATTATTTATAGAAACGGGTATTAGAAAATAAAGAGATCCAAAACATCTTCAATGTCAACTCCAGTTTGGGAGAAATATGACTTTAAAATTGCTTTAACCTGCAAAAAAACGTTACGAATCGTCACACCAAAAGTTATAAACACATTCGATTTTTGAATAACAATTCTTAGCAGAAATATCAACTAAAAATGATTTAAAAACTTCAGATTGAATCTATTGGGAATTGTACGGCTGGGATTTGTATTTTTTTTATTGATATAGTAGTGGTTTTCGCTTACCAAGTTTTAAGTAGCGACTTCCTCAGTTAAAATATCTTTTGGTTTGAGTTTGATTGATTGAAATGTTTAGAAGTGATGCCTATTCAAATGAAGAAATTGGATTTACTTGGTTTATGTCTGATTTGTGTTTAGTTCGCAGCTTTTGATCTCTGAAGCGAACTGAAATCACAAGCATTCCATAAACTCATCTCATATATCTCATATCATATCATATATCTCATCTCATATATCTCATCTCATATATCTCATCTCATATATCATATATCTCATATATCATATCTCATATATCTCATTTGCTACTTCAGTTTAAATTAATATTTGATAATTATATTATTTGAACATGATTGAAATATGATAATTATATCATATATCTCATATATCATCATCATATATCTCATTTGCTACTTCAGTTTAAATTAATATTTGCTGTTAATTGGAGTTTTCTGTGGGATCGAATCTATTTAAATGTAACCAAAACATTACATACTTGAAATTCAGGTCAGAAAAAAAATCTGTCCCGAAACATATCGTTATTTCTGGTGTACACATCTTCTTCAACTTTTAGATTAACGAGATTTCAAAGGGAATTTTTAGCCAACTTAAAAGTTTCCATGTACACTGTGAATAATATAAATGAATTTGGTATTTGCTGAGGAATATTAAAAGGAAACAAATTATGCCAATTAAATGGCAAATTTTAATTAAAAGTTTAGGAATAACAGTGATTTTCTGAGCTATTTTTTTATCTTAATATAATCAAGAATCTTACAAAGCAGCATGTATTGAAAAATTTTAAGGGACCGCATATTTATTGGTTAATATTTTGAATCGATAAATCTGAGGGCTTTTATTAAATTTTGATACTTTGGAAATTTGCACTGAATGATATAATTTCTAACCTTACGGTTAGGATTTGTTAAAAAGCTAATGGGTGGAATTTCACCTACATGAGATGTGACGCCCATTATACCAAAAATACACTGAAGAAATAGAGAGAATATTTTAAATTTCATTTCTAAATTCCAAAATTTGTCCAGACAAAGTTTAGATAATGGATATATTGAATTGAAGGAAATGCTATGAATATAACAGGATATTTAGAGAGCAGGAAAAATTACACTCTATCGAATTTCATATTGTTTTCTGTATAATTCATATCATGATTTTAAAAAAATGCAGATTTTTTTAGGTTTAATTATTTCCGGTTTCTTTAGTTTAAAAAGAACAATGCGAGCTTTCACAGAACGAAGACATTTTTACTCTCAGGTGATTGACTTTCCTTTCTTTCTTTTTAAGATTCCATTTGAAAAAGTAATATTTTTCTTTTGACAAGCCAACAAATAATGTTTAAATTTTATATAGTTATGTAAAAAGTGCATAAACTCTACAATTTAAACCTCTCTTGCTTTATATCTTTGTAAAAGTTTGAAAAAAAAATTAAAATCAAAGATTTCATCTTTTAATCTGAATGATTTTATTCTGTTGGTATGTTGGGTTTAACTCAATTAATGTTATATATATAATATTATAAATTTATATTATAAAATCTTAATTGATATTAACTCAATTAATGTTATATATATAATTTTATAAATTTATATTATGAAATCTTAATTCA
>BGPR01001509.1:114423-148231 GCA_013235015.1 Araneus ventricosus
AGATAGAATGAACAAAATGCAATAGAGAAACCCTGTATTTCCCCAAAATAAAAGGAGATGAAAGAAAGCTTCTGAAGCTATACTATAATAAATATATTTATATATATATAATCTAAATCCAAATAAAACCAGTATACAAACATACAGAAATAAACAAGAATTAAAACCTATATCAAATAGTCATTATTTGAACAATACATCACTTTTAAATAAAATCTATTAAATTGAAATTACTAATGATACCATAAACAAAAATCAAGTTTAAACATTATATGTCAACAAGTGAAAGAACACTGTTGTTATTAAAAATAATGAAATAGGCAATCCAAGTAAATGGAGTTTTCAACAATGAAAATAGCAGCTTGGCTGTGGACAAGCTTTAGCCAGGTTAAATTAATTTTGTTGTACAAACCATCCCTGTTACTATTGTTGTTGAAAAAACAGACAGGGTAATTTACCCTAAAATGAAAGAATTTAGAAAGAAGAGTCTTATACTAACCCTAACTATAAAACATCACTATATATAAATGACTAAAAATCAGGATAAAATATGTAAATATCATTATATTGCACTAAGATATTGCACTAAAGACAGTAAATATATAATACAATAAAGTACTCATACTTTACATTAAACATAAACTAATCTGTGTCTCCTCTTAAACTTACCAGAATTCATCTCTTTCAATATAGCCCGCCATGCATATTGACATCACATGTTGCCACAACCACAAATCTTACCATGAATCAACATAATTGATTAAATAATATAATTAATTTTTGATATCATGAATTATTAAGATACCTATATTAAAATTCTCAAAACTATATTAAAAATTGTAATACATTTAGTTATCTAGAAAATATTAGAAAATTGTTAAAAATGTCTATTAAAATGGAAATTTTCACTTGAAAGATCCTGCCTCCATCTATGTTTTCTACTTCCATGTGAAGCTCGGTATTTTATAACTAACAGCTAATATCTTATGCGACTGCTACAGACAGATCTTATCTATTTGTCAAAATCCCTTTCGCAACCGAAACTGTTCGACATCTATTCTATTTGGCGCGAAACAAAATGCAAAATAAGATTCCACCGCATCGTCTCCTGGTGGCTGTTAAAGCGGACCCCTTCCACTCTTTGTACGGAAGGTGTCTTAAAAGTTGCTCTGGAGACAGATAACCAGATAACCGCAGTAAAAGACGGCCGTGTCGTGCCGTCTTTAAAAGCTGAGGAAGCCCATTGCCCCTATCCGTTTATCACACGATTGCCGGGGCTATTACAGTCATTCTCCAGCCCTTCTCTGAGAAACCATGACAGAAGTGGCTTTAGCAGCGAAAATGGGGCGGTGAGCGGGAAAATAATTTGATTTGGCCAGCCGACTCAATTTACGGGCCTCTCCAGGCCCTAATAAAAACCGCAACGGGTCCTATGAAGGGGGCCATTAAATACCTGAGTGCTGGGTGGGCTGCGTGAGTGTCACGGCCTAAACTGATTGGGCGAGAAATGTTTTGCGCTGTGACAATCACCGGAGCTTTATCTCCCGGACAAATTTTCCGACACGTGTTGCAGAGAATTTTCGGCTACTTTTTCTAATTCTCTTCTTTCATGAAAGAGAAGTTGATGGAGAAAGAGTTCTTTTTTTATTTGCTTCTGCCTGGTATTTCTGGGGCGTTGGAAGGTTTTTGTGAGTTGCTTTCTTTCGGTGTGATTACTGTGTATGGTTTTATTGCCTTCTTGGTAAGTTGGCTTTGAAACTGATGTTATATATTTTTTCTCTCCGTTTCAGCATATTATCGTTCAAGAGAATAGTTGCCTCTTAATTATAAGATTGAGTAGAAAAGGAACTGTGATCTAATAATTCTTTACTTGGTTCATGCATTTAGATTTCTTTTTTGTGTTTGATTTTTATCAAACATTTACGCTTTCGGTTTAACAGCTCCAAAGGAAAAACGAGGCAATTGTAGGGTTTACATAGTGGTTCCAAAAATACTAATAAAATATCAGTGAAAACTTATTTGACAATTATCTGATTGAGAAAGAGAGCTTAACACAAGGAGGAAATGCTTAATTGATAGAAATTATTGTTTTTCGTACAAAGGTTGTGATTTCCCATAGAGATACAGCAAAAATTATTGTTACTGTATTCCGGCTAATGGAAACTTCAGGTTAAAATTCAATTGATATGGTAACTTTATTTGAGAATTATTTCAAACTAGTACAGAAATATGGAAAAATTTATTTTTCATATTTAATTCCTTCCGTAAAATTTATTTTATTCAACCAAAAGAAATATTAGACTGATTTTTTTAAAAAACAATATTAAAACATTTCATTGAAGAATGTTCTGGACTTTTAAAGAGAATTCCTTTATACTTTTTTCAAATATAAGATATGACTACAAGCTGAAGATCTCTAATATCTGAGGCAGACATTCAGATTCCTGGTATGTGGATGTTAATGGTGAACACATATGGATGAACAACGTTTCAGTAATAACATGCTAGACTGAAAGTATGAGTGATGATGATCTTAAATATAAGTTAAAATAATAAGTCTTTCACAATAAGCTAATAGATGCGTTATAATTAAAGCTCTTTCAATCGTTTTTTCATCACATAAGATGATGCACTTATCAAGGAAGTGAATACAATTACGCAACTATTTTCATGACTTATTTATTATGTTGACTCATGGAAATACTGAACATATTAAACTTTTTTTTCAACATTCAATTATTTCTCAGTTAGTTACAATAGTTGTGGATGACATGGAAATGTTTCAGTAATAGCATACTTATCCGAAAGTCTACGTCTTTATTGTATATATACGAGTTTAAATAATATATTTTTATGAAAAAAATCATCGTTGAGCTACAATTAAAATTCATTCATCAGTTTTCAAAATAAGAAACCCATTTCGTAAGCAATGTGTGTAGATAAACGTACACAATTAATACATATGAAGTATGGTATGTTGCTGCACTCAAGAAAAACAGATGTGTTTGAATTACAAACATTTTCAGCAATAACGTGCTGAATGTGGACAACACATCCGCGCATTTTTAAACAATAGTTTTAATAAATTTTTATGAAATATTTACAGATGCGTTATTATTAAACATTTTCATCAGATAAAGGGCTCACTTTTCGTTGAAGCGCACATATTACCAAAATATTTTCATTACTTATTTATTGCGTTGTCTGACTTAACTTAAAACTTTTCCTCAAAATCCAGCCATTTCTCAGCTAGAAGAAGAATCCCCCTTAATTATTAGTCGAGTTTGCCTCAAGGGAGGTCAGAAATTAATTTCTACCCAGCGATTAAAACGTAATCTGAAACCGTCAGGCACAGGTTTCTTGTTTTTCCCCCGCATCCAGAAGGAAACAATGGGACAGGCACAAACAACGGCTCCGAGGTATAGCCGTGATTAGCTAATGATAAACGATAGCTTTGCCTTTTCATCCTTAATTAAGCACACGAAAAGCGCCCTTCTACGAAAAATTTTCTTTGCCACCGGAATTTGATTAATGGCTGAAGACTTTGTCATAAATCCTGCCGGCTTAAAAGAATAACTCTCTTTCTCCCAAAATACTGATGTTCCCATTATGGAGTGTAGTTATTGAAATAAAACCCTTGGACCTTTTCCATTCATTTGCTGTTTCTCTTCTCCCGAACAAACAAAAGGCTCCTTCATCGTCATTGTTGGCAAAAGATCGATTCATCAGGCTCTGTTATTTCAGAAGGGACGAATCTTAAATTAAGATTGGTGTGCGAGGCATATTACAGCGCTTTGATGCCTAGTACTCGATACCACCAGCCCTGGTGTACCTTCTTAATTACGGTTTGGGTGAGCGGATTAAGGTCCATTCATCGGGCAGAGTTGGCGCGCGTGTTAAGCTGTCTGTTGTTGAAAACTTCCTTGTGCTGCACTTAAAACTGGAGCATAATTCATTCTTCCGGAAAAGAGAGCCGCTGTCATTAAAAATAGGATATTTATCTTTTAAATTCTCCGGTGGGTATTTGCTTTTACTCGCCGAGAAAATACTCCATTTTGCAGGCGGACATTGTTGCGCGGAAACTGAATTAGGGGACAGGACTGTCTTCCAGCTATTTGATTTTGCTGTAGATGATGTTTAATCATTAGCTTCATTCCGAATGAAGAATTAAGCAGATTTGGTGAACAAAAATATGATTTTAAATTCACAGTTTTCTAAGCAATCAAAATTTTGAATGGCATCCTTGTTCTTTAAAGTGGATTTCCAACATTTTAAGGAGAATCGCTTGTTTTTGTCATCCCCTTCTCATATGATATATCAATCTTTTATTACCAAATAAATTGTCGCATAAGGGAGGAATAATATACAAGGAATTAAGGAAAAAGAGTGTCCAAAAATTGAAAAATTTAAATAGTTATGATGCATTTACATATATAAAACGACCGAACATCTATGTATTAAACCCAGTATAAAAATAAAAAAAAAATCATTACTAATTTGTACATTTTTCTGAATTTTAAGCATAATCTATTTCACTTATAAAAGGGTAAGCTGGAAATTGTCTCATATTCATGTAGAGTTTAAATTTGAGGCTTTATGTTACAATGTATTATAAAATATAAAAATTATTCTCTTATATAATTTTTAACTTCTTTTAGTAGGTTGAGAGCCGGAGATTTTGTAGTTGTCATGTAGATTTGTCAAAATTAAAATTGTTTTTTTCTATAAAAGTCGTCATGGGAGCACTATCATGGATTAATTTTAAATTTTGTTGTAAGCTGATACAAATGTAAGATTTTGCGACAAAATTTATTCATTTAACAACAGCCCTTGTGGAACAAGTAAATAACTATAATACTGAGAAGTTACAGGAAAGATTACTCTTAGAAGATCCTATGGATCAACAAAGCTTTCTTGTCCTCTTTCTTTTTCTTCTTTTTTATTTAGCTGAAAGGAAATTATCCGTTTCAATCTCAGTATTGCTAGCGTTAGATTTTCAGTAGAAAAGATTCGCGTGACCGCGGGTGGATACATAGAACGCCATAGTAAGTATTTCCAACTGATCAGATAATGATAAAATACTATACCTTCCGCTATTTTGAATAAATGCTTGAAAGTGTGTTCTTTTTTGCATCACTATACAGTTAATTGTTGAATTGATCAGCAGCTAGAAGGAAGTGCGTTCGCAGTTGGCTGCACAATATATTTACTGCCCTCAATAAATATACATTCAAAAAATATAAAATAATGCATTGTAACTACTCGGGTGACATATCTGCATTCGAAGCAAATTTTACTTTTCAAAAAATGGGGCCACTTCTGCCCAAACCCATTGGATTTTCTTTATATAAGTGCAAACAACTATTTTCCATTGCGTTTTTTGAATGTTGAAAAGGGCCTCAACGCTGGTGCTCCAGCCACATTCTAGTTGAGTTTTTCCACCCTCTAAAATGCATAAATCTGTCAAAGCCCGAAATCGCTTGTTGCCACGATTGCGGTAGTTACATATATGATACCCCCTTCGGATGGATGAAATAAAATAAAACAACAGCAAGTAAATACGGAAATAACACAAGACCGGGTGCCCGTCGTAATGTTACCACACATGTAATTGCGCGTAAATCAAACTCTCGATGCCTTATGAGTCGAACAAAGGTTTGTCCTATTTCCACAATAAGGCTCATTTTTTAAAACAATTCCCGTGGAGAAAATTGTCTGCCCCCCTTCTAAAGAGAAGTCCAGGTTGTTTTGTTGCCATAAAAAGCGACAGTAAAGCCAGTTTATTTCTAGTTCTAAAATGACCGGCCGTGGTCTTCGAGTGCGCGCAGTTGAAAGAGTGGAAGGGGAAAAAAATAATAAAATAAAGTAAGAGACGAACGTCTGTACCAACGCATAAATAACACGGAAAGGACAATGGACCACGTGTGGGAGACGTACATAGTTTAATTTTTCCAGATCGGACAGTCCAGTCTGTCGCAATCTGGGTACAATCATGGGGGAATGTATAATGTTTAAAAAACACTTCCCTTTTGCCTTAACGGGGTTAAAGAAAACAGTATCGAAATTTTTAACCAAGGAACACAAAAGGTGATTTTATTTTCGGGTATATATTTATGAAAAAAAGGGAAGAAAAAAGGAATGACAACAAATGGCGGCACGAGTCTTAACCTCTCTCGACAATGGAACGAGTGGGAAATGATGGTTCTGGTAGCGTTCATGGTTCGCTGGTTCCTGGGCTTCTCATGCAGTTTAAACATGCAGTTTTACGTTATTTATTATTATCATCATTTTCTTCCTTTTCTGTATCAAGAGGTGGCCTTTTTTGCAGCAAATGTTCCAAAATAATCCGTTTGGAAATAGAAGCTCGTTTGTAGAATGTTTCGAAGTTTTTTTTTTAAAGAATCGTCTGTTGATCGTGATTGCTGATTAAAATTTTAAAAAGGCTTCTATCGCCTTGTATATACAAGGCATATGCAGCTTCTTGCAAAGAAAAAGCTCAATCATCGGAACTTGTATTGAAGATTTTTCATTTGTCTTGTACAGTAGATTTCGCTTATTTCGTGAGATACGTAACTTTTAATTGTACTAATTCAGTTCTTGAATGCCATTCCTTTTCAGTAATAATTTTTATTTTCAGTAGTTTATTTTAAATTGTAGACATTTTTCATTGGAATTAGAGATACAAGTATTGTATACTTTTTCCGCAACAAATGAAAGACAATTTATCTTTAATAATTACATTTCGGTTACCTGTTATTACAATGATGTAGAGACGAGCAGGGCAAGCGGGTGTATATGCCGCAGGCAACAGACATAGCGAAAGCCATGGAGACAAATTGTTAGAGCCTTAAAGTCCCTTTTAATAGTGAAATATGATATAGGGCGAAAAAATTCTGCCCCGGGCGAAATTTACCCGTGCTAAGCCAATGCTGACGACTGGGAGGAGAGGAAGCAAGGTTCTACTACGCCCCTGGTGTCACTACCCTCGTTACCACTACTTTTTAATTTGATTTGGTAACCGTTTAGATTAAACGATTTTTCGGATAATTGTTACTTTTGAAATTTATCTTGACACCAAAAAATCAAAACAGGCTTTAATGACGAATATATTAAAAACTATAAGCACCATTTTCAGTACATGAATACCCAAAGAAAAAAGTAGCTATTTAAAAAGAAGAGATTTATTTTGCTTTGCTTCACAGAATTTATTTCTTGCAATTAATATCTTGAATCTTAATTCATCAAATCATCGGAATTTCCATTTCTTTAAGCTCATTGTCGTTTTAAGGTATATTCTGGAACGATGGAAAAACCTAACCTATTTATGTTCTGTCAATTCAAAAGTAAGTAATTTAGTAGGAATGCATTTATTTTCTTTGCAGCATTAAAATGAGATCTGAAAATTAATTCAGCAATAACTCAAAAAAAACACCCATCACTATAAACAGCGTTTTCTATTGATTTTTTTCCTCTTTGAAAAGATATTCTTTTCGTTTTGTCTTCTGATCCAGAAATGCCTTACCAAACTCCACTTTTGTAATCACATTTCAGAATTCATACAAATAAATTGCGTGCTTACCATGTTCATGTTCCGCTTTCACAGAAAGGAAACATAATAAAAATAAAAGAAATATTACAAGCAGAACACATGTTTTTCTCATGCATTAGTTCCATTTATGCTATTGTGTTGTTTCAACTACATTGAAAGCCTACTATTTTCTTTGCATAAAATATTTTTTGTTGGCCATAGAAAACTTTTGTGTCTAAATTCGATCAGGAATTAAGTTTGGTGGAAGCTTTTGTCCATGTTCAGGGAACATACAGGTGTCCGCGAACAACAATAAATGCCGAATTTCTTTGAAGAGACTGTTAGGATGCGATTTTATTGTCCAAGTACATTGAACAAAACATGGATCATCATCTGTGCTGTGCAAAAGTGCAATTCATTCGGCTCCGAAACAGAAAGACAGCGAATTACCGCAAGAAACTTTCTTTTACTTTGGTCCGTTTGTGAAGTAACGAGCATTCTCTTTGTAAAATATTGCGTCTTTTTTATGTCTAAAGCACGCAATTTCATTATATTCATAAATACGAACTATTCGTACTTTGCCGCAAATACAAATTCGTTCTTTAACATAATAGATTGGACTATTTTCTGATCGGAAGCGAAATATTTTGAAATGAACATCGTTGTTGAGTAATTACTAGCTACTGGAAATAAGTGGGCATAATGTTATGACCGATTACTTCTACATCTGAAATTACTTATGTCGAAAATGTACAGAGAAAAAGTATTTCAGTTTGCGGAGTGCTACTATGTTTGGAAAAACCATCAACTTTATGTAAAATATCTTTTGTTGGATGTTAAGTAAAAGGCTCTGTGTTCGATGCGCACAGGCGCATTTCCGCACATCATTAACTAGTGGGATTTGAGCACACATCGTAGGTTTACTGGATCCTTAGTGCCTTTGGCAGGAAAACTTGGCGAACAACTAGAGGGGCAATAGAGAATGCATACTTAAGAGAGTGATTGATGTATGAGGTTTCTTTTTTATAAGATAATCACCACTTTTCCAAGGGAAAATTGATAATTACATTATTCATGCATTTTCAATTTATTTAACATAACGATTAATTTATAAGTATTATTTATTGTTTAATTTAAATTATATCTGTATTAGTCTTATGTTTGAAAATAACTGTTATTAAGGTCCTTAGCATTTTCCCAGGGAAGCATCGTTGTGTTATCAAGGGCACGAACTGTCATTCTCCTACTGACATTGATTAATTGCCATATGTCAAAGGTTTTCAATGCGCCAAAGCCAAGCCAAATAATATAGACATCGATAAAGTTTACAATACTGCAACCTTTCTAACGCTTGTGCGCAAAGACTACTTATTGACTTATCGCAAATGCGACTGTGCGCAAGTTCCACAATACCAAGTAAAAAACATTATTAGACAAACAATTATTGATTGATGTTTTACTTCCTTGTGTAGATCGGAACTCAAATAATAAATAAATTTTACAATTTTTTTGGAAAGTTAGACCTTTAAAGGTTTTTTTTTTAGTTGATTTATATTGCGTTTCTTTCGAAAAATATTTCAGTCATCTTAACTTTTTGTCACATTTCCGTATCAATTTGTTAAGAAAGATGTAAATACTCCATTTTTCTCATATAATGCTATTATATCAAACATAATTTAACCTGACTTATTTGTTCGACTGTGTAAGAAACATTTTGCATGTTATATCCTCAGAAGATAAGATGCTTGTGTATAAACATAAAGAAGAGTAGGCAGAAAAAAAGAAGAAAATAATAAAAAAAAAACCACATATAGTCAGAACCTCAAAATGATACAATACAGCAAAATATACTAAAGCATTTTAATTAAATATTACAGAGACAAATGACCTAAAATGACAATAACACAAAGCAATATTTTTTAGAAAAGTTAAACGACTGCTTTGTGATAATACTAAATTACAAGACATATTCTAAGAATCTCCGTGCGCGCCATTAATGTTAAATACATATTTTATTCATTTTTCTCTGGCGATTCGATTGGAACATTTTTATTTGTATTTTTATTCGAAAATTTTTTACTTAAGATTTTTTTTCGGGGGTGGGTGGGGGGAGAGCGAAAGGGTTTATGAAAAAGATGAAACCAGAGATTTTGCTTCGTACTACCCCTGTAATACCTCTATTTTACAGCATCCGGGCTCATAGGAAAAGATTAATATATTTTAGGAGAACCACACGTATGGGACAGAGAAAGAGGGAGTACGGTGATGGGGAGGAAGGGGGAAGGAACAAAGTAAAATAGAAACCAAACAAATCCAGCAGAATTTAATAAATCGTTTTCCGTATCTCCTCCGTAGCACGCGGACAGGACGGGCCGACTTTTTATCATCACGACTATTTTCATTTCTCTGAGGGGGTGGGCGCAGGGGGTGAGCATTAGTGATACTTTTAAATGAATGGGGGCCTCGAGGGGAGTTCAATAAGAGCTGAAGTGAAGTGCGAGATTAAGGGAAGAGGTGGGGGGACAATAATGGGCTTATATCGCTTTTATTATTTCGTCAGAAAGGGGGTTAGCGGAAGTAGTGACTAAATCCACGGATTGGGGATGGGGTTTGGTTTGGATGAGGGCGGTTGAGTTGACTTTCGAGAGGGGGATGTGATTGATTAAAAGAGGGTGCCGTGGTCACGGTGGCTACTGGCGGGAGGGAGGCAACAGATATCCGCATTTCCAAAATTAGCCGTGACGTTATATGTGTCTATTAAGCTTTTAAGCAGGCGATGGTTCATTACGGCTTGGTCTATTTGATAAGTGAAAAATTGTATTAGAAATCAGTTTAAAAGGTATTAAGTGTTTTGAATCGATCTTTACCCATATAGGTGCTGTTAGCTTTTATTTTTGTAAGACATTTTTGTTGGCCGAATTAACCATCATTGAACCCGCATTTGACTTAAGCATATATACTGTCTTTGCTTTAAATGGAAGCAAAATTAACGTCTTCACCTACAAAGACGCGTCGAATTACAGAATTTTCGATCTTAAATCTGTAAGGTAATAAACGTAGCAATTAATTAAAAAAAAACGAAAATCAATTGAGTAACTCATGCGTCCTTTACGCTATTGTATGGATTGAAATAGCAATAAATGCCATGATTGTGGACGGGATGGGTCACTTAATTAGGGGGGGGTAAATAAATTCATTGGTCGAAGAATTAAAGTTGAAATAAAAGTATAAGCGTCAATATTCGTTCACATAAGATGCCCATAATGATAGTTTAGTATTATATGATTAATAGAAACTGTTGAATTGCTTTTTTACGTATAACGGATCAATTGGCTTAAAAAATCTTTGATAAGATTGGCGTGGAGAAGAGCGAAATTTTTATCAACGGAGACGTTTTCAAATTTTTTGACTGAAAAGGGAGGAATTGCGGGGGTTTCACTATGTGGTAACAATTAAATTCATCCGTTTCTTAATACTTAAACATCACTATTCTTTTAAATTAACAGAAATTTGTTTTTTGACTTTTAATTTTCTAAACTACAAATTAGTTTGTTGAATTAATAGTTTAGAGTTATATGAATACAATGCGGAAAATAAAAATTCAGTGTTGTCAGTAGGTTTCGTCAGTTTTGAAAAACGGAGGTGGGGAGCTCCGCAATAGTAAGAATATCTTGCCCCGGAATAAGTTTAAATAATTGCTTTGCGAATTACCTTTAGGTGCTGCCAAATTCCTACAAATATGTTTTAAGAAAAAAAGAAAGAAATGCCATGCCGCCATACCATTCTTAGAGTGAGGTCTTTAAAAAAAAAATAATAATCCGTTCTTTTTTATCAAGCCAAACAAAACCCTTCGACGAAGTAGCTATACATATTCCAATTCCTTTCAGAAGAGTAAACAATACTTTTCAACACTCCGAACTACCAAACAGACGTTCTCAAAATGACTATTTGAGTCAAAATTTGAATTATTTTAGAAATCCGCCAGCTCTATTTCCCTTCGTGAAATGCATCCTACTCATTAAAGATATCTTTGTCCAGCTTCTGTTGAATAAATTCTTTGAATCTCATACAGAATGAGAATCCGAGGAGGAAGAGAGATATCCGCTTTGTTCGATATTTGGCAGTCGTAAACATTCACTCTTTTCTTCGAATCCAAGTTTGAGAGCATTAACGCAAATGATCCCCAAACCTTTTTCTCTCACTCTCCACCCCCCTCCCTAACGTCTTCTGAAATCTTTGACCACAAAAAAAAAAATCACTTTCGCACAAATTATCACCCTCCGTTTTTATTCCGAATTCGAACAGGAATTTCCTTTGTTATTTTTCTTCTTTATCTTCTCATCGTCAACTCCTTTCTTTTCTTACCGACCCTCCTTCCCCCCTCTAAAAACCGCTCTCTTCTTTTCCCATTCGTAAAAGGCAAAAGAAAAGAAAGAGTAAAAGGGAAAAAAATTATATATTTTATTTTCCCGTTCGCTTTGATTTTTAGGGTCGGTCTTCTTAATTCCAGGGGTGGGGGCCGTTGCCACCCCCGCACCAACCTCTGTTTTATTTGTCAGCAAACCAAGGCTGAAAAAAGGGGAGACCTTTCGCAACACTAGTCTGCAGCTGCTGCCTGCGCTCAAAACAAAACCCCGTCCCTCCCCCCTAGGGGGCGCCGCCATCTTAAACCGCGTCTTCATCTTCTTCTCCAGCGTTTTCATAAAATATTTACGCAGTAGCTGCAACTAGCGGCCCCTGTCGTTCAGCAGATAAATTAAGCCTGCTGTACTTTAGCCACTGATAACACGATGCTCAGCCTGACTTTTGCAGCCACCCTTATTCCACCCCCCCTCCAACCATGAAGAATTTTATATTATTATTATTTATCCCCCCCACCCCCGCAGACTGGCATGGATGCAGATTGAGACAAGAGAGTAGGAAAATAGCAACACGGCAGATGGAGGATAAGACAAAGCAGATTTTTTTTATCCGTCATTTTTTCGGCTTTTTTTTAAAAGAATGGCAGAAGTCAGTAACTGTGTAGAAAAGAGGCGTTGATATTTTCTAGATTATTGGGATTGTTGCTGGAAAGTAGAGTTTTTTTCATGAATTTATTTATTCCCATTTTATTTTTATGTTTTGGGAGAAGACGGTAACTTTCCGTCTCTATTGCGTCTTCCTTCACACACGGTCCCTGTTTTTCTTGTGTCTTTTGACACTGTTCCTTCAGATAGCGAAGCACTACCAGACCCCTTGCGCCTATCAATTTTTATACCAAACATATAATTTAGGCTAAAAGTACGTCCATTCGAAAACAGGTGTTAGGTTGAACTAAGCACGAAAGTGACTATTGTTTAGGTTTAGACCAGTTGTGAATCGGTTTGGAAACGTAAAACAACGGATTCTGTAAAACACATCGAGTCGAAAACATAGACTCGGCTAGTGTGTTACAAAAAAAAGCAGCGTAAAAATTCCAGAATTCAAATAATTATATAAAAAGAAGATTCAGATTTCAATCCTTGTGTTATGCATCCGTGTACGCCTTTGTAGTTCATTTAGTTTTTTAAATCCTAAAATGTTATCATAACAAAATGCCATTTGATTGCATGCCTTTAGTAAATATTCACTTTGCACGAACATTCAGATAAGAAATATTTAATACACAAACTAGTATTTTCTATTGCGTTCTTGGTCTTTTTTTAATGCTGATCGAGTCATTACAGTCGTTTCTGAAATAAAAACAAAACTTTTAGTTATTATAATGGCTAGAAGAAGAAGACATTATCGAGCCTAAATTATTTTAAACCATGCATTAACATTCTGTTTCCTTTTTCAAAATCTGTCTGAGAATTTATCTTAGATGTGTATATTAGTTCAAACAGGATGTGAAGAAATTGTTTATTTACAAGTTAACGAGGTACCTGATTGTTTCTACATAGTTTTCGAAACCGAACACCCTTCCCCCTCTTTCTTCTTAGAGCAAAACTTAATAAATTGATTAAAAAAAAAATGCAAGCTAGTGTTTGATGAGCATAAAAAAAATTTAATTCTTTATTTTCTAGAGATATCTTTTGATTTTTTAATGCTAATTTATTTTTTTAAAAAAGTATTCCCATACTGTAGTTGGCTGTGCAGGTATTTCTATTAGTCTACATATTAGCCATTTTCTTTTTAAGGAATTCTACGAAAAAATGCCACGCAGTAAACGTTTTATTTTATGATTTTTTTAAGGAAAGACTCAACAAATGTTTATTCTACCTAACTTAAATAACAAAAATTATTACTTAAAGAATGGTAAAGAATAAAAATGAGAAAGAAGGAACTCCTTAGTTAAAGTTCAACATAAAATAGTGAAATTTGTTGAAATATAATTGTTATATCATCAACGAAACGTTTGCAATGTTTACAGCATTAACAGAATACAGTTTAACAAACAAAATACGCAAAATCAATGAAATAAACCATTGAAATCGATGAACCGAATCACTAAACGCTTTTAACTGATGATTATCAACTAAAACAGCACAAATGTGTTTGCTACAAAAAACAATCAGGAAGAAATAATATTTACTGGAAGATGTATAATATAACTGCATCCAGTGTCTAAAGCAAATTAACTTGTTAAATTATGAGATTTTAAATAG
Organism: Araneus ventricosus; assembly: GCA_013235015.1. Taxonomy (NCBI): domain Eukaryota; kingdom Metazoa; phylum Arthropoda; class Arachnida; order Araneae; family Araneidae; genus Araneus; species Araneus ventricosus. Next base: position 128,578 of record BGPR01001509.1, read on the forward strand.
TAAAACCATTTTTCTTGTTTTTAAAAGCATTTTTACACGTATACTATTCTCTACTTAATTGTCAGTGCAAGATTTTAAAATTAATTTGTTCGTAAAAAGAGTTAATTATTCATACATCCTTTAAATTGGAAATAAAAAGTAAATGAACATAGTAGCGTTGTTAGATACTATTGAAGCCCCTTCAAATATTTAGGGTAGAGTCCATTTTTCAGTCCTAGACGGTAAAACAGTAACAGTGCTATGTCTTTAAGTCATTGCAACGCCTCGGGTCGGGGGCCTCTAAGATGGGGGGGGGGGGGGCGGCTGCACTTCATTACTTTTCCCGCATTTTAATATTAATAAAGATGATAATTAAATTACAATAAATGTAATTCAGATGGTTGAAGCATTCAGCACTTACTCACATGTTATAGCCAATACAAACCAATGCAAATTGGTAAGAAACAGTCTTGAAATTTTACGGTGCTCTACAAAAGGTTAGAAAGTATACGAATTCAGTAAAGCATCTGATAACTAACTATTCAATGATTTTGTCATTGCTTGAATAAGGCTTGTTAGACAGCAGAGCTTTTAAACCTCTTCAATGTTTCCAGCTGAATCTTTCTTTCACTATTCTGATTTATTTATCAATCATTCTTTAGTTGATGTATTCAGGTATAGTTATATGTTAGAATTCAGCGAAAAGGAAGCAAACTGGACTTCGCAATTCTTTTTGATAAGTATTTTTCAAAATTGCCAGATATTCCGACGATGGCGACACGATTGATTACAAATGTCAAAACTTATTGAATAGGTATTGTGGAACTTGCGCACAGTCGCACTTGCGATAAGTCATTAAATAGTGTTCTTTGCGCACAAGCGTTAGAAAGGTTGCAGTATTTAAACTTCATCGATGTCTATATGATTTGGCTTGGCTTTGGCGCATTGAAAAGCTTCGACATATGGAAATCAATCAATGTCAGTAGGAGAATGACACTTCGTGCCCTTGATAACACAACGATGCTTCCCTGGGAAAATGTTAAGGATCTTTATGACTGTTATTTTCAAACATAAGACTAATACAGATATAATTTAAATTAAACTATAAATAATCCTTATAAATTAATCTTTATGTTAAATAAATTGAAAATACATGAATAATGTAATTATCAATTTTCCCTTGGGAAAGTGGTGATTATCTCATTGAAAAGAATCCCCACCCATCAGTCACTCTCTTAAGTTTGCATTCTCTATTGCCCCTCTAGTTGCTCGCCAAGTTTTTCTGCCAGAGGCAATTAGGATCCAGTAAACCTACAATGTGTGCGGAAATTCCAGTAGTTAATGATGTGCGGAAATGCACCTGTGCGCATCGGACACAGAACCATTGAATATGGGGAGATAATCTTCATCCTGTTATCAATGTTTCTTACTTCACGGATTATCGATGATTGAAAACATACTAATATAATTAACATGAGAGTATATATTTTTTGGAAAATTTAATTGACGATACATGAGATATTGTTTAGTCAGAGCTTTGTAATATATTCGTAACGGGATCGAATTTGAAATAGTACTATTACTACCAATTATTTTTAAAATTCTGCTTCTCTTTATGAATTTTTGAATTAAAAAAATTCATATTAATGCACGTTGGATTTAATTAAAAAAGCTTTTAAGAGTATCTTTTTATTTTTGTATTTATCGAATCCAGCTTTTAAAACTTTATTCTTAGTTATTAACTAACAGGATTTTCCATCCACTCCTTATATCATTTAGAACCCCTCCCCCGAGGGAGGAAGTGCACCAAAGCTTAAGAATCACCGAATTAAGTTCATTCGCAATCAGCTATTTCATTTCATAATTACAGTTGCTGATACAATTAAAAACATTCATAGGATTGCGCCTGTAAGCGTATTATTTCGAATGTCATTTATTGACGGCCCCCCGAATTATGAATGGAGCATTTTGGACGAAGGTGGCTCGCTCCTTCCCGTGAAATAGGGGAAAATCCGTTTGAATAAAGTGCAAGGAAGGGGATCCACATCTCTTCCACCCCTTTTCGAAAAAAACAGTTAACTCTTGCTGCGCGCGCAATGACCAAATCAAAACCTTGCCCCGCGAGAGGTTTTTATCACTCGCATTTTTTCCCCTTTCTTTCAACGAATCGCGTCACAGGATGTCGCTCATGAAGAGATGGGGGGTGGGGGGCTCTGCAGCAGGCAGTTTCTCGAAGATTGTCGACGACATATGTGCTCCCCCTCCCCCCGATATACTACAGAATGAGTCGCGAAAAGGACCCGAAGACTCGTTATCGGGGTAATTTTGAACTCCCAAATCGGCAGTGATTTCGGTCCCGTTGACAGCTTCACTTGGCGAAATTATCGTCTGGTGGAAAAGGCGGCGGAGGGGTGTGTGCTACGACAGTGAGGAAGTGGCTCGTGTGGACGCGGATAAGATTAAAAATGACGAGAAAATTCTGCGGTGCATCTATTTAAGTAACGTTACACCGCCTGTTTAGCTCAGAGGGGATTCCATTACGTCCCTGATAACTACGGACGTGTTGTGTTCGGGGCTGCTATGAAATGAGTTACGAGACAATAGTAGCCAAATTGGGGATTTCAGATAGCCGCTTTGCTTGGTATATGTGTGTATATTTTTTTAATTCTCCGACAGCGCTAGATATCAGTTTTCTTTCACTGTTGAAAAATGATTTTGCTTTCCTTTCACTTCTGAAAAATTATTTTGTGCTAAGCTAGCATTACGATTATTTTAACAATCGCTTCTTGTAAAGCAAGTGTTCTTGAAATTATGTTAACAATTTTTGGATGTGTAGTTATTTTGAATTTATTAGCAGAAAACCTTACTTATAATTATTATTTTTAGGACTTTGATTAATTCATTTGAAGATATAACATGATTTGCATATAAAATTCTTATGGGAGAAACCAACTATTTTTGAAGGAAAGATGATTTTTTAGAGAGTATATATTTTAAAGATTCTGCTTACTAATTTAATTTTGTATTTTTTCCTTCCTTTTCTTCTCCTTTCTTTGATATTTCATTCCTTATACATAGCCCTGTTCTTTTGGTATTGAAAATAATTGTAAAAGGGAAAGAAACAACCTTGATCAAACCGTAAAACTTGCTTCTTTGTGAACTTGAGAGCAAGAGTGGGAAACAAACTTATTTGCATCTCTATCGGATAGTTACTAAGCAATTTTGCAACCTCGGCTTCTTTTTTTCTCTTGATTCATTTTCAGGATCATATTTATTTAGTCATCACTGACGAAATATAAGATTATATACCTTTTTCTAAATCATATATTAATATATGACGAACAACTCTACGCATGAAATTTTACGTAGGAAAAAATAAATTTCAAAAATAAATAAAATTAAAAAACAGGAAGCATGATGGTAAAAAATACCTTTATATTTCCCTTCACATTTTTTATTCGTAATGAAAAAGGTGAAAAAGTTATTTTGATAGAACATTAAACAAATAAAGGAATTTTAATTCGACTATTTATAAAGGCACATTTTAAGAATAGTTTAAGAAATTAAAGCCGATGCTAATGTTTGTATTATTTTATAGATAGATAAGACAAAGTCAATTTCGCATGCAATATTATCTTGCATTACACCGACTTATAAACGATGCCTCGCCCTTTCCCCCATAAACTGGCTGGAACAACATAAAATCCCTTTCTTTTCTTCACTGATTTTATTCCCGAAGTATCTGACACTATTTGGACTTCACCAAAGAAGAGCATATCATACTCAGTTCGGAAAAAATTAAATTATATGAACTATACTAAACTATAAAATTATACGAAGCTGTAAAATCTATGGTTGTGAACTTAAAAATTAAGCAACTGCTTCCTTATACATATCAATGGTACCTAAAAACAGAAATATTCATAAATAAAACAACAAACGGTCTGAAAAGTCCTGAAAATTTAAAATCTGAAAGCATTTAAGAGCATTCCGTTGTAAAACCCGAATTCTTCCTTACGTTATGAGTAATATTCAGTCGTTGGGGGGACCACAAGGAAGGAAGGGGGGGAAGGGGTGTGGAACTGCACCGAAAACGAATTCACATCATCTTTCGACACGTCCCGACATATCCATCATACGAAAAATTCTTTTTCACACCTTTAAAAAAGGAAAGCCCGTTATATATGTTAACTTATATACATATATATACGAGGGAAAGGGTAGAGTATAGCAGCGGTAATCATATAACCCCACTCAATCACTCGTATACCCCCTTGCTTCGAAATTCACTTATTTTTCTGTCAATTTTATTTGTGAGTGAGGTGGGGTGGGCGAATGGTTCTCTGTCTGTCGGTGGGGGCCGTTCGAAAGCCTCCGTTGAGGGTGGGTGGAAGGGGTGCACGAGGGGGTCGAGGAAAAGCTGAGCAATATGGAAAAGAGGAAAAGCATCCAGGAATCTCACATATATACGACAACGGAATTTCAATTTTGTCCCCAGCTTATGGAATAAATTCAAACGAGACTCTTTCAAATGCATATACACTCCTCCCTCGCGCCCGCCCCACCCTTCCCCATGAAGAGAAGTGAAGAGAGGAGACCCCCGTTATTTTGCATGCATATGAGTGAATGTCGAAACGCGCTCCCAATCCGAGAAGCGCTGGAGCTCACCGGGATTCTCTTAAAACGAAAGGGGGAGGGGGGCTTTAAGTCACTCTGCTGAACACACACGGAGTGAAGAGGCGTTCTCTCCCTCCCCCTCTCATTCACATCACATTTCCGAATCCCTCCCCCTCCCTTGCCGCTCACATTTCCTTCATATCCAAGATTTATCCATATTTTGGGTTTCTTCTACCATTCCTCCTACCGATATTTTCAGCTCTATTTTTATGCTTCATCCCCGGGTATTTTACCTTTTCGTTGTCTTCTCCCCCCTACAACTCCCGCTATTATTACTCGTAGCAGTATTAACTATTTATTGCAGGGATTTGTTTCGGTCACTGCTGTAACCCCTTTGTTTTGCTTTCCCTGCCCCTTTCTTTGTTTCGCGATATCGTAATTGTTTTCGTTCGTCGGTCGCTGCCGCCAAGGCCCCTTCTTTCATTTTATGGTCCTTTCCCGATCGTACCTTTTATTTCGGAACAGAGTTGGTTTTAATACCTTTAATAAGAAACTTAGGGATGCTCTATTTTTGAAAGATATTCTTTGAAGAAAATGGATGATTAACATAGTATGCTTGATTATGGGGGAAGAGGTATTTGTATTAAATGAATTTGCTATCTTTATGTTGTAAGGAATAGGCTTTTAAAATTTCGCTTTTCGTTGTTTAAATCCAGCAAATTAAAATGAGGACTTTCATTTGTTAACTCTCATTGACACTTTTTGTTCTTATTTCTGTAATGTTATTATAGTATGACAACGCAATAAAAGGAACTTTCGAGCTTTATTGCTATTATTTCAGTTAATATTGGTCTGAAATTGATAAATAACTAGAAGCGTGGCTTATAATTTGGCATCGTGATATGGGAAAAGGTAATTGCTTTAAAAACAGTAATGAAGTTATATGGCATATGCATAACAAATGTATTTCTGTAAATTTCGTTTCATTATCTAGAGAATACTTTTTTCATTAAAACAATTTTGTGTTGCATTATTTTATTCTTTCTGTAACTTTCCTGCAAAATTGCAAAAAAAATGTGCCATTTACAATTTGTAGGCATTTGAATTAACATCTCAAAAATCTAGAAACACGTAGTAGCTATAAAAAGAATAGCATGGAAACATATCAGCATGAGAATAATTTTTATATTGAGCGCGATTTAAAAGTAAAATGTGAATGACATTTAGCTAAAATTAACTGCTTTTTATGTATAATTTTCTCAAATAAAGTTTAATATTTCACTGTTTATTCTTCCAAATGTTGCATTAAAAACTACAAATGTAAGCACTGTTGGTGCAAAGGCAATATTGTAGCGACTGATCTCCTCGGTTGTAGCTTTAACTTTAATATTATTGTATTATATCCTTGAACTAGATATAAATATTCATGCGTAATCATAACAAATGAATTACAATAACAAGTAATATAAAAAAATTAAGTCAATTCCTACTTAGGTCAACAAAGAAAAATTTTATTTTAGAAATTTTTTTCTCCTATATAAAACTAAAATTAATTAATTAAATTTAATTAATGAATTAATATTTGAAAAAACTGTATTAACATCAAGTGTCATCCACTACAAGTTTTTAAAAATGTATTTGAACTTGAGTGGAAGAATAAAAAGTATTTTATTAACGATTGAAAATTTGAACAAGATACATAAATATATATAGGGAGAGTGTGAACTAATAGTAGGAATTGAATAAAGAATGCATTTTAATAGAGAATACAAAAATAACAAAGTGCGAAATATAATTAATAAGAGGTAATTACTAAAATCGCATTGGAAAAAAAAATTCTAAAATAAGTATCAACATTTCAGGGGCTCTTGTACCTAATTTCTTAACACGTAATTATTGTATCCACTTTTCTTTGCCAGAACGGAAAAAATATGCATCGTGGTTGTTTAAAGAATAAAGCAACCCTGATCTATATTCCTGCAACTATAAGGCAGAGTCAGATAAATTAAATTTCAACTGCACTGCACAACTCTTCCGGCGCTGAGGTAGTCATGGAAGTCTTTTTCCGGCATTCTTTAATGCTTCTCGATATATTTGGGGAGAAATCTATCCTCTCCAAAATCAAATTCATTTTCTTTTATATGTAGCATTGTTCCCCCGCGAGAGATTGCTGCGCTTCGCTAGAAAATTTATAACCCCGAATGCGACAGAGCGCAGGATTTGGACGCGTATTTTTCGGGCTGTACAGCTATTCGGTGCCGACTCAACAGCTCTGCATTTAGAGGTGATTCTTTTTCTTCTAAGAATCGATAGCTGAAAACGAAAAATCTTTCGAGAAGTCATTGAAAATTGGGAACGCAGAATAAAATTTGGATCCCCTAGCTGTAACGTATGGATTGAATTACAGCATTAAAATAATCCCAACGTTTTTCTTTTTCTCTCTTTTGAGATAAAACATCTGATTCTGAACATAGAACTTTGTTTTGTTGGTGGATCGTATTAGATATTATATTTTATATGCGGCAGATGCTCATTTAACACGATTTTCGGAACTTTTTTAACGACAAACTATCGACAGATTAACCGATCTTCACTACAAATTTTTGTGTGAATTTGATAAATTCGTTCTTTTAATCTCTTTTCTCCCCCCCCACCCCAAACAAAATAAGTAAAAAATTTCTTACCGATTTTATTTATATAAGATACCAACTATACGGAAATTCACGGACTTTTATTTTAATTAATATTTTTTTTCTTCAGGAATTTGGATCAACAACTCATTCAAATTTGGTGGCGTATTTTGGTACCATCACAACCAAACCATTTTTGCTTATGCTATTTCCTCTGTGGTTAATTTTTATACCACATTTGGCATAGAATTAAAGGATCTGTCCAATATCGATTACTTTTCTGTTATGTTTGTGATGGGATATACGTAATCTGATCCTTCGTATCATCATCCAAATTTTTCTCAAAAATGTTCATTATCTAATCTTTTTGCAATACAAACTGTTCGATAACTGATTACCCGCTACGAATCATTTACAAGAACTGAATTTATAAAATATTTGACGATATTTTGAAATATTTAGCTTTAAGTTTTTTTAATCGAATGAAGATACTTACCTCCAACTAATGTATAGCATAATAAATGTTGTTAATAATAAAGTCAAACACGCATTTTATTATTGGATTTTGGTTCATGGGTTTAATTTATCGCGTATTTTCATTAAAATTTACTAATGGGCTAAGTCATAACATCTTTTGAAAATAACAGTATAGATAAGAAAATTAAAAATTTGAAACTTTACTTTTATTAAATGAGTACGAATTTCGGCAAAATAGTATGTTGTATTGCATTTAATTATACGTAAAGCGTCTTGTAATTTGAATTTTTCCATCATAAATTAAAATAACTATCATACGTTTTCTTAAATACATTGATTCGCACTAGAACTGTAATAAATTCAAAACACTTAAAACGAAAGAGCATGGCTTAATGAGTATCATTATAGTACAATTAATAAAAGGATAAGGAATGCTAATTAAATATTACGAAATTTCTTGTTTTGTTTCTTAGCTCAAGGGTCATTAAATGCAAATTATCTGATATCGATCCTGTTAAAATCTATTGAGGTATTCTAATTTTTCAATTTTTCTGTTTTTATAATCAACCTAATTTAGAGTGGATTTTAATTTTTCATAAATTTTCATTAAGAAATTATTGGCTTTGTTATTCAATAAAGCAATTATCACAAAGAAAGTAATAAATCGGCACTTAACAAGCAACGCCACCTATCTCAATTTTTTGAAATTTCAAAGAAGAAGATTGAAATAAATTTTTCGCAACCAATAACACATATTTCTAAATTTTTTTCACGCCTGGTTGGAACATGTGGTCTCATGTTCTTAGATGATCTTTTGAAATTTCAAAAAATTGAGATAGGTTGCGTTGCTTGTTAAACGACGAAATGAAATTTTGATAAAAATAAAAAAGAGTGAAAAATCACACATCTTTGAAATACTTTGTCATGACTTTGCAACTGTTTTTATTGGCGGTATATTGAATTACCGCTTAATTTAATACTACTCTTTTCTGACAATTAGTTTTTGCTTAAGAAAGTTCAAATTCATCATTAACACAAGAAATAAAATATTTTTTACATTTTATTTTATCTTGTAATAAATAAATACATTTTCCAAATGCTATTAAAAAGTAAATAGTAAAATAGATAAATAAATCAGAAAAATGAAATAGAGCTATTATTAGTGATACTTCTGAATGCTATGTAATTCCGTTTGAAACTTTAACTGACGGTCTAAGATTCTCAATTTCATTTATACTACTTTGAGTACATTGCAACACAATCTCCGCTATTTCTAATCCACATACAAAATACCCGCTGGTAACCAAACCATTTATTAGGCGTATTATTAGCTATCACACATCAGTGTCTTACAGCAAACAGAAAGCAAACACAAAAACTAAGCATCCCAGGACACATATTTAAAGATAAATCACACTTTTTTTTATCGAAATTTGAGTAAGGAACTTGATGAAAACAAATGCGATGATAAACATCAATAAATAAATCAGTAAAATGAAATAGAGCTATTATTAGTGATACTTCTGAATGCTATGTAATTCCGTTTGAAACTTTAACTGACGGTCTAAGATTCTCAATTTCATCTATACTACTTTGAGTACATTGCAACACAATCTCCGCTATTTCTAATCCACATACAAAATACCCGCTAGTAACCAAACCATTTATTAGGCGTATTATTAGCTATCACACATCAGTGTCTTACAGCAAACAGAATGCAGACATAAAAACTAAGCATCCCAGGACACATATTTAAAGATAAATCACACTTTTTATCGAAATTTTAGTAAGGAACTTGATGAAAACAAATGCGATGATATAAACATCATTCAAAACTCTAGGACACGAAATCATCCTTCTAATGCCCATAAACAGCACCTTTTTAAACCACTGTCTCTGTCACTTTTGAGCTCATTGAAGTAAATGGAACGGGATGGTAACTGGAGGGTGATAAATGCACTTTGTTGAACCTCCACATGTACCTTGATGACGCTATCTCCCCGGAGAGCCTTCTCTACGGCATCAGCCGCATTTTTTCTTGTTTAATATTTTTATTCCTTTCGTAGATTTAATATTCACCCGTCTGTCATTCTCCTTGCAAATCAGATATTGTCTCTGGGGTTGTCTGCAACTCTTAGATCAGATTGTCAACACGATTCATGTCCCGTTGGCGAAATAGATTCGCGGGTTTAAATAGGGAGGCGGTGAGATTGGATGGAAACAAGATTTGGAATGCAGTCATTTAAGGAGGTAAAAAGGGACGAAGCAATTCTTTTTCTTTGCGTGTATTTTGCCGTTTCTGCATTTAATTTGATTTTATTGAGTTAGTTAGCATTTTTGACAAATCGACTCCTCCACAACTAGTTACAAAGTAATCACTCGTATAAATCTTCTTTAGCTGTTTATTGGTAAGAACCAATTAACCATCTAAGCGTTTCAGACGTATTTTTCCGTTTCTCATATTTAGTTCAAAAGCAGATACTCATGTCCATGTGTATAATTTCTTAAATTACCATGGATAAAATATTCTTAAGATTTCAGAGACTTGATTGAACGCAATAAAGATCAACTTATTCAATTTAAAAGCACATTTTCAAGACTTGAAAGCTAGTACATCAAAATAGTTAACCGCTCAGAGGGTTAAACTCGATTCACTGGAGTAATTTTTAATAAAAAAAAGAAGATTCAGATGCTAAGAATATCTGAGTCTTCTTTTCAAAAAATTTAATTTGAGTTCTTCAGGTATATATGTTACAAATGTGCGAATAATGCTTCAGCCATGAAAAAAAGATTTCGATTGCTTGATTGATTACAGTAGTGTTGTTTTGAACCTAGGCGAGGGCCATTTTGGGAAGAAGCTCGAACTTTCGAGTAGTGGTCAGGTGACGAGAATAACAGGCAAACCACTCCCCAACTTTTCACACCACCACGTCCGCGTAACAGTGGATCCTTGGTGGAATCTAGTTCCAAATCCAAGACTTTGCCATCAGGCCTCACAGGCCTAGAAAAGATGTATAATTTGTATTTGTGTACTAACCACACAGGTAATTTCTCAACTAAAATGCAATTGATTTCAACGCGGCACATTTTATTTAAGACATAGTTATCATCATTAGAGTGTTAAAATGTACAATTGTGGTGGTAGTTATTATCTCACTTTGACTATCATGGCTAGACCAAGAGGGTGTGTCCATATATTTTAATGAAGTTCAAGAATAGCAAAGGATCTGACTCAACCTCATCAAGGGCGAATCCGGTACACTGCAGGGATGCTAATTGCTGACTAATGATGTATTACTTGCCCATTGTAAAATGATCATTATTAAATTTCTTTGTCATAGCATTATTTTAAAAAAATGACAAAGTTTCTGTTTTCTCCTTTGGTAGATGAAGATTTATTTTTCAAACTTCTGTCTTCTAACTCCCGTAAAATACTACCACTCCATTGAATTTCGAGTCCAGAATTTTCCATTTTCTCGGTCACTGATGCAGGAAATATAACTTCTTTCTTATGAGTAAAGTATGGATTATCAGTAATTCTATAAAGCAAATCAAATGAATGATTAGTAAATCTGTAAAGCAAATCACCTCGCATTTCTAAGATAAGACAGTGCTTGCATTTCTTTAACAGCAAAATTAGAAGAATAAAGAACTTAACATCTAAAGAACTTAAATTTTAACCTAAATGTACTCACTACTTCATATTTGATACCAATACCATTTGATACCATTATACCATTAATGATTCAACTCTTGACCTTTAGTCATTAAAGATGTCTCTAAGTAATAACAGTGCCTTCACTTGGTTAAAAAAGTTGAAAGCAACGAGTTTCAAATAATGGTATCACGAATTCTTTCTAAATAAAATCGGCGAGGTCTTTCTCAGGACACACCCACGATTAGGAAGATGGAGATGATCTCAAGAAGAAATTTAGCTCGGACAATCCAGAGGCAACCCACACTTCTTTCCAAGTGCCCAGTCCATGTCTCTCAAACTTCAACAGGGCGGTTACTTTCATCCAAACTGCAATTAAGAATGTGGATGGACTGCTCTTTGAGTATGCCGCAACTGAAGGCAAGATATATCATATACAGTGAATCTTGTGTGGTCTGGTATGGCGCTTTGCCATTGGAAAGTTTCCTAAATGCTCCAGAAAAACATTATGTCACATTTTGAAAATGTTTTAGAGGTTCAGCCCAACTAAATGACTGCGAGAGTTTGAAGGTTTGGATCGATTTAATAGTATTGTGTAAATGCGTGTTATGGTCACTGAACTTGGATGATACTTTTTCAAGTTTCTTAAATGAAGATGTTAAACTCGCATTAAATAAATCGCACAGAATGCCGTACAAACAATTAAAATGCTTTCAGCTTTTACTTAGCATATTAGAATTATTCTTAATGATCTTGGTATATAATGCAGTTTCTTAATATTTAATATTTTGGTAGATTTCATTTACATAATCGATGCACAGAATTTGGAACTAAGATAAAATAATTACTAATTTTGAGCTGTAGAAACAATTTTCTTAGATCGGGATTTCTGCAAGTGCATGTAGCAGAGAAAAATCTTGAGCTGTAGAAACAATTGTTTTAGATCGGGATTTCTTAAAGTGCATGTAGCAGAGAAAAATCTTGAGCTGTAGAAATAATTGTTTTAGATCGGGATTTCTTAAAGTGCATGTAGCAGAGAAAAATCTTGGAGCCGTTAAAATGGTATTAGGACTTGGCTTAAAAGATTTCATTACAAGACGCAGAGAAACTTTTTTAAATTTAATTTTCTTATAGTTTTCATTTGATAATATTTCATTTTCATATTTATCTTCGAACTTAAAGAGTCGGCGGTAAAATTTTTCTAAAGAATATGGGTTGATTAAATTTTTAACACCCGAAAACTGCTTGAGTGTTGAGACAGTTGAAAATATCCTGTTTTAAATGTGTAGTTATGATTCAACTTATATATACTATCTTATATATAAGTTGAGTACATTTTAAGAAATTCGTTATTATTCAGTCTCGGTTCTAAAGTAAACCTAAAAAGGATGGGGACAAAAGTGAAGATTTCTTTGAATCTACGGAATTTGACATCTTATTTTCACAGTAATAAAAATCAGACAAATTTCCACAGTGTTTTAGACTGAAATATCTACTTGAAATCTTACTTATTAGGTACGATTGAAAACAGAAAGTTAAAAAAAATATGTTTCTGAAAGTACATGAAGTAAAATTTTACTTAAGTAATTTATTAAGTTGAATCACACGAGACAAAAAAACATCAGTTTCTATTAAAACAAAAAGTAGAATTCGCTTTGTATTTTGTTGGATTAAATGCATCAAAATTAGATTGATTAGATAAATATTTATGATCGAATTATGATATTCTAAATTATTAATTAATTTTTGAGCGGTAATCTTCAAACAGAAGATTTCTTAGAACAATAACAAAACTAAAGCACGCAGTTTTTCCGTAATGAATAGTTATTCACATTGCCCAACCAATAAAAGAGAATTACGAAAAAAATTATCTCTCCTTCATTTCAATGTTTACCTTTAAACTATGAAATCTCGAGAAAAAAATAAAATAAATAAAAATAAAAAAGAAGAAAAAGAGAAAAATGCAGAGCAAACGGAGTAAATAAATATGTAAAGATAGATGTTTCTGTGTAATGATAAAGATAGTGTTTTGTGAGTGTAATTTTGTGACTCACGTTTGAACAGCTCGTGTTTAGACTACTGAATAAAATAATAATTCCAGCCTGGTACTTTTCTACGGCTTCTTCAATTATTTTTATTTTTTCGTAAAGCACTTTGAAAACAGTAGTTTAGAGTTCTAATTGGAATGTATGGAACAATAATTCAGAAAATTCCAACAAAACTGCAGCTTGCTGAAGCAAAATTACCAGTTTCTCTCCATAAACAGCACTTAACATTAAAAGAAACCGTCCCTTTTATCTAAATGCACGAACTATCAACTATGGAAAACTCAAGAGGAAATTATTAAAAGAATATGAAAAGAATGTGGGTTTCACCTTTAGAGCTTTTTCCACCAATCACAAACTTCCGATTTGTTTTTAATCGGCAAGACTCGGCCTTTCTGGACAACGCTAACCATTTATTAACTTCTGAACAGAAATTTCTATGGCCATGTAGAAGATGCTCAGATTTAATGTCTCCCTGCCACTGGCTATGATTACACTTCTTTTCTATCGGATAAATATTACTATTTTTTTTATCCTTTTGCTGTAGTAGATTTGAAAGCTATCATTAAGTACAGAATGAATTCCTACTTCAGCGAAAGCAATGACACATGGTTCTTAAGAGCATTTATTATGAATTTGAAAAACCAAATTCAGGGATAGGATACATAGATTATTTTTAATACTCCGTCTTTCAACTTGCACTATTAAAAAGGATTCCATTTATTGCAGAAGATTATGAAAATTTCTTCCGTTTCCGCCATAAATTAAAGACATTTAAATGAAACCAATTGTTAGGAAGATATGAGATTCAGTGTGTTCGCATTGATTTAAATATTGATAAATTGCTTTGGAATTTATACATATTACTGTGAAGAAATGTTTGGTTTGGTTGGAGTTTATGGCGTAAAGGTCAGTATTTGGACATGCTGCGCCAAACAAGTTATTGAATTGCAAATATGAAATAATGTATCACATGTTTTAATAGAAGATCACCTTTTTCGTATCATTCTTAATGTAAATCAAGTTCTCATACTTGAAAATGATTCATATCGAATATTTTCTTCTATGAAAAGTAAACAATTTTATATATTCCGCAGTCTAGAAGATCATACTTTTCAGATTCGAATCCTTTCAAATTGACTTTTTAATTGGTGATACATGATTGAATCACAATGGGTCTATGTTGCTAATAACATGAATTAATTTATCTTATTATAGCACAAAATTACTTTGCTTTCACTATTTCAGAATCATAGCTGCTATCTTAACTTCTTACTTATTTAGCAGGAAATTGTAAAAAAATCTCTAAACGAAATGAACAATTTGTCTGATTAAATAATACTAATCAATTACAATTTCAGGAAATGAAGTGCACTGTGAACTCGACTTTTTGTATTTGGTATATATTTGAGATAATTTTTCATTAAAGTTAGTGCTTCAGTAATTCCTAATGTACCGCAACTCAGCGCAGTATAGAAAAAAATTCACTGAAATTAAGTGACTGGTCCCCTTAAATATTGTAAATTGCGGATCGCAAGTAAAAAGTTGCTGGATCTCCGCGATGATCTGGTGGCAAAATCTGGGCCTTTGCGCAGGTTAGACACCTAGTTTCAATAAAATGCCAGGACCCTCTAGATAGAAGTCCCTCCCTAAAGATAGACAACGTCCGTTGACTTGGTAGGCGATAAATTAGTCAAATGCTAGTCGTCCTCCCATAATATGGTGTGGAAGTTTGAAGAGAGCTATGCCGGCTCGGGTACCGTCTTCATCTTCTGTTCACAGTTCACTGCACTGAAGTGACTGGTCCCCTTAAATATTGTAAATTGCGGATCGCAAGTAAAAAGTTGCTGGATCTCCGCGATGGTCTGGTGGCAAAATCTGGGCCTTTGCGCAGGTTAGACACCTAGTTTCAATAAAATGCCAGGACTCTCTAGATAGAAGTCCCTCCCTAAAGATAGACAACGTCCGTTGACTTAGTAGGCGATAAATTAGTCAAATCTTAGTCGTCCTCCCATAATATCGTGTGGAAGTTTCAAGAGAGCTATGCCGGTTCAGGTGCCGTCTTCATCTTCTGTTCACATTTCAAAATTATGAGGTTCGCCTGAACATAGGCCTTGTTATAACTCCACAAGCGGGCCCTAATCTAATAAATCTCACCTGAAACACCAATGAATTCAGATTGTGCGAATTTGTCTGTCTGTCAGTTTAGGCATGTAATGAAAACAGAACCTAATTTAACACGGTGAAACACTTAATAAGTACTGTAAATGCAGACTAATTTATGTATTGGCTATTTATGTACACAGAACAACTTAAAATAGAGGTAACAACTATTGATGCTTGCAATAATAGATTAATCCTTGTAATTTTAATTTAGCACCTTTTTCTTTATTTTAAGGAATAATAAATATATGTGGGAAGAACTTTGAAAAAAGATAAATAATTCATGGTTAGAAAACCTTTATTAAATTATGCGCCCATTAAAAGATCCATGTTGAAATATGCTAATACCAAAATATAAGATACTTGTTAGAAGCACATTCGCTCTCTATATTTTTTTAATAAATGTCGCTTTAAAACAATTTCAGTGAACGTTAACTTTAAAACAAAAAGTAATTTGTTTTCGATTGTTTTACAGAGCTTTTTCTCGTGCTGTACAAGACGGACTTAAAAGTATCTTTATTGACTCAAGACCCAATAAAAAGAAGTTTGTTCAGGAAGTTTTTAAAGTCCCGCACTAAGCACTTTCTTGTTCAAATAGCTTGAATTCGCCTCTTAGTTAAACTGCAATGTACAAGTGTCGGGAAAAAAATTACACTGTGTACTCACCTAGATCTAACGTGTTACTTCCAGTCGAAAACAGAAGGATAAATGTTTAAAGAGAGTCTTCTGAAAGAATTTTTAACACAGTAAATTTTGCCTCCTAATAATGTTTGGATTTGAGAGAACACTATCAGGTACAAAAGGTTTCATCAGCGTTGATTCAGAAGTTCATAAATTTTTGTATTTTAAAATTTACATTTATAAATTCTCAGTTTTAATGGAAGGATATTTGGAATTTATGAATACTAAAAGCTTCTAGAGAATAATGCCTCTATAGTGGTGTTTAAACGGAAGGGCACAAGATAGATATACTCAGTCTTGAGCGGCAACACGGAGGCAAAATATTAATGAGTTTACCTCATATTTCTGAGGTTAAACATAAAAAGGGTGGGTGAAAAATATCACGCATAGGACGTCATTTAATTTGACAACATCATTGTGTATATTAATGTAACTTCTTAATTAGCAATAAACAAGCTTAATTTAATCATCCGGAACTCAAAAGATGTATGATATTAGTTAGAGATAAAATATAGTTAAAAATATATTAGATATTTATTTATTAATACTTCTTTCATGCCTTTACTAATTATTAACGTTTTATCATCATTGACCCCAAACATCTAAAAACGACGCTGAAATACTCAGTAAATAGCTAAACATAAGCAAAAATATAAACGTTTCTGATATCTTAAATCATTGACGTTATATTTAGTATCAGGACACGAAAGATTAGTTAAATTTTTGCGGCTTATTTTGGAAAATGTCTACACATATAGAAAGTGTTTGCTTATACCACAGATTCAAAGTTCGTCATCTTGCACAACTGAAAACAATTTTTCATTAATTTTTAATTTATTATCTTAATTCATAATATGGACTAGTCAACAAAGGAAGTTTTGATATAGCCTGAACTCTATATTTTTGCCTCAAAGAATTGTATTTATTACGGATTCTATCCATTTATTATGCTATTATGACCTGTTTATTGCCAACTTTATGGTTTCTTCCTATCTGTCAAATGTTGTAACATTGTTCATTTCGACATATCTTTATCAATATACGCATTACATTCAAAATTATTTACCCACTTCCCTATGCTTTTTATTACAGAAATTAAATATTCTGTCTGGAAACTGGTACTCGGCCATACATCTTTCTAACTGGGCAGTTTAACAGTGCAGTGGTTTGTGATCGATACAAGCGAAACTCGAGCCTTCTGTATTCATTTTTTCTCCCCTTTTTTACCTCTTTTCGGCGAAAAAACTCGACATACAAGAAGAATACTGCAGAGTTCTTTCATTTTTTTTATTTCTCGGTAAAATTTATTTTCGTTTGTCTCTACTGGAATTATTTACAACCGTTATAGCAACAAAGGTTTTGTAACCGAAGTGGCCAGAACGCTGCTACAATTAACCTTTACAGAAGAGAAAATGATGTGTAATGGTAAGGGCGGCATGTGGACCGAGGACCACATTTACCTGTCTCAGGAATAAAATATGCGGTGGATTATGGGTTTTTGTTCCGAGCACATATGCATTAAATGTTTGCCTTTTACGAGGCTATTGTAGAAACATTTTGAATGGCTTGTTTCGGAGCAGCAAAAAGAGACACCAGCATTACATAATCGACAGTTGCACTCATCTGCCTTTACACCTTCCAATTTGCATGGAACGGCTGCACGTGCACTGTGTAGAAAATGTACTTTGGAACAAGATTTATAGATTCATGCTTGAAAATGCAGACGAGACAGAATTTGTAAAAATAATCTTTATATCTGTGATATCGGATTCAACATTCCAGAGCTTCTTAAATTTTTTACACTTAAAAATCTATATTCCAGAGCTTCTAGAATGTTTTAGGCAGGTGCACTGTGAAAAAAGTATTTTTGACCAAC
The DNA here is from genome assembly GCA_013235015.1 of Araneus ventricosus. NCBI lineage: Eukaryota > Metazoa > Arthropoda > Arachnida > Araneae > Araneidae > Araneus > Araneus ventricosus. Next base: position 146,701 of record BGPR01001509.1, read on the forward strand.
ATTTATAGATTCATTTTTAAAAATATATAGGTGACAAAATTAATGAAATTGATTTTTACATTCATGCTATCGAATTCTACATTCCAGAGTTGCTATAGTTTTTTACCCGTAGCTTCTATATTTCAGAACTTATAAAATCTTTACTATTACCTTCCGTATTCCAGAGTTTGTAAAATTTTTACAAGTGTGCATTGTTAAAAAGGATTTATTGAGCAAAATTTTTAGAGTAAGATCCAGTTAATAAAACTAGAGGTGACAAAAATTGCGACGATAATCTTTACCTGTGCACTATTAGATACTATAGTCCACACTTCTAAGATATTTTAGCCTCGTGAGCCGTTAAGAGCCTACAAACTTTTTGTAGCTACATTTGCATTCAAAAAAATTCTATCAGGAACCTAAAAATGCACATACATTGGCATAACTTATTCATAAATAAAGAAGCTTCACTCAGTGATACGACGAAAAAAGTTCCCAGCGTCACATAATCGAAGACAGTTGCACCCATCTACTTGTACAACTTCTTGTTTGTGTAGAATGCCTGTAAGCGAATTATTGAAAGGCATGTGGAAATGTCATGATAACCAAGATTTATGAATTCAAGACTACGTGCTTGAAAAGGTAGACGTGATGGGATGCCTGAAGACAATTTTCACATTTATGGTATTGAGCTTTATATTCGAAGGCTACTTGACTTTTTAATTTTAGAATCCATTTTGAACTTATAAAAATAATGTGAGCTATTTTTGTTCAAAATACTGGTGATAATAGTAAATAAAATAAAAACAATTGACCAGCCTCCAAATATGCAAATACTTTGGCAAATGGAAAATTAATTATTATTGAATAAAAATAATATTTTTCCCATACCAGTAACTAAGGACTTTGAACAAAAGACACACTGGCATGTCATAATCAATGGTTTCATCTCTATGCCTTCTATTTGCAGAGAAAGGCAGGTAAAAATGTTATTAACAAAGATTTGCATGTTTAATGTTTCTTGCCTGAAAATGTAAAAGTGATAAAATGTTAGAAAATCTGTATTTGTAATATTCAGTACTCTATTGCAGCATATTTTTAAATTTCCCCCTTTTAGTATTAGTTTAGAGTGGAAAAAATTTTTCAAGCCCCGCTTTTGTCCAAAAATGGTCTCACAGCCCTATTTTGCATGCATGATAAATACAATTTTATTTCATTTAGTACTTTGGTGATAGGGAGAATGCTGGGGCATTGATACACTTTTTTTTGGAAAGCTAAAACATGATTTTACCAACGGAAATAATTGTAATGAACACTTTATATTCATACATTTGTTAATATAATATAGGATTTCAGTTGAGTTTTGGTCATAAAATACTTATCACACTTTCGTCCTAAAAATAGATTTGTATCAATCTCCCCCATACTAGAGGTACATTGATACACGCATGGTTATCGAAAATAATGATGATTAATGGGTGTGAGATCAAAACAAAATTTGTTTTATCAAAAATTTTGTATTCCAAAGCAAGGTTTAAAGGTTTAACAAAGT
>BGPR01001509.1:148241-161145 GCA_013235015.1 Araneus ventricosus
TGAAATTTTAATTAATTAAAAATTAAGGAAAATTTTCGTGTTCTTCCGTGATAATTTACGAAAATAATATAGCGCCAAATTAATTTTCATACCATCTGAAAAAGCAAAAAATTATCTTTTCGATGATGTTAAGTTTCCGTACAATTTTTTCTCCAATTTTAATAAATTCTTAAAAAAATATTTTAAACTTAATTTACAACAATACCTTTCATTTTTGCAATTAAATTCAAACCGTTTTCATTGTTTAAACAAATACTTGATTGCGTGGTTCTCTTAGATAATTCCTTTTTACGTTTTTTTTTTTCATTTCTGAAGACAGTGTTGCGAAGTAGTTTCTGTTATGGCAGATTGATACACACTGAAGACGCGTATTAATATGCCTCGGAGTTAATTGTATCAATCTGACTCAACAGCGCATTTTACTTAAAACAAGTGGTCACGCTAAAACAGCGTTAAACTAGCTCAAAACTTAGATTAGTCCAGAAAAATGAATGTTTTTTCCCACTTTTGGAATAGAATCCCTGACAGGAAAACGTAATTAGTTGAAAAAAATTAGGCAACACACACTTAATGTATAAATTACTTAGAAGATAAGGTTAGCGGTCTGATTCGTTCGTAACCTAACTTTTAGCTAAAAATGTTCGAAAAACATATCCTGTGCTAAGGATTACAGTGGCATATATATGAGAGGATGGGAACATCTTGAACCACTCCGATCTTCAAAATATATGGGCTGTATCAATGTTCCCGCGTGTCAATCCACCCCAACTTTTAAATAAAAACCCATATTTTAAATAACCTACCCCATATTTAAAAAAAATCTGTTTTAGTATTATTGTATAATCTGATATTGTATAATCCGCCAGAAGTTCCCATTGTTAAAAATCGGATGGTACCTGAATTTTCCTATTCTTCTCCATTGAAGAATTAGCGTTTTAAGAATCAATTTTACATTTAATTATATTTAACTTCCACACGCACTATGTTACATATGAGGGGGGTAGTTAAGCTTGTTTAAATTAACGTCCTGATTTGAAGCTATACGATGGCTATCTTAGGACAGACCACGTAATTTTGGATCTTTGTCTGATGATGAGGGCGCTACCTGAGCCAGAATACTATTCCCCGAAATTCCACACCACACCAACGGGAGGACAATTGACCTGATTTATTTCCCACAAACCAGGCCCAGTTTCAAGGCGGATCTTAGGCGGAATAGGTTCAGGAAGTCGCAACCCTCAAAAACTGCCAAACGATTCTTGCTTGGTACTTTTAATGCGTTCTAGCCAGTGATGTTGAAAGTACAAATGGGACCCTGGGCAAAGTACTTTCCTTTCTCTCCATATTAATTTTAATGCATGTCATCCATAGGTGTAGAAAGGACAAATGGGACCCTGGCAAAGTACTTTTCTTTCTCTCCATATTAATTTTAATGCAAGTCATCCAGAGGTGTAGAAAGGACAAATGGGACCCTGGGCAAAATGCTTTTTTTCCCGTCATATTAATTTTAATGGGACCCTGGGCAAAGTACTTTTTTTCTCGTCATATTAATTTTAATGCATGTCATCCAGTGGTGTAGAAAGGACAAATGGGACCCTGGCCAAAGTGCTTTTCTTTCTCGTCATATTAATTTTAATGCATGTCATCCAGAGGTGCAGAAAGGATAAATGGGACCCTGTACAAAGTACTTTCCTTTCTCGTAATATGGATTTTAATGCATGTCATCCAGAGCTTTAGAAAGGATAAATAGTGCCTGATCAAATTACCTATTTTCACTTCCCATATTTGATTTAAAAACTAAACAAACGCGCTAATAATTCGTTTTCGTGACTGCCCAATTCATACTCCTTTTGCCCCAATCGTAAGGCTACTGATAAGAGTAAGATACGATTCATTTGATCAACTAACTGTACTTCAATCGTATATCATGTATATTGAAAGTGTTCTATTGAATCAATTTATCTTTCTTCTAAGTCCGCGGCATGCATTACAGTTATAAATAATAGTTAATCATCATAACAGAGCCGAAAAGACAGGTGATAAGTTAAATTTGTTAAAGAATCGTGTCTGCCGGCCTAACGTTGTCCAATGACGTCATCGGCCAAGGACCCGAATTTTTCGTGCGGCATCGATCAAACAACTCGTTCTGGCTCGTTGAACGCTAAAAACATATGATGGTCTTTTGTTCAAGATTCCGCAAAAAATTATTAAAATGGGAGTGATTTTCTTTTCACTCTTTTGTCATCTTTTGACTGAGACAGGCGGTTAAAAAAATAATAAAAAAGAATAACTTGCAAAAATAAACCTTCGCGTATGTAAACGACGGTCCGTAAAAGAAGTGGCAGAAATGCTCAACTAAATATATACGTTCAAAGAAACAACAATCTTTCAACGTTTATTTATTACTCCGGTATCCATAACTTTAATTTTCAAACGCTTTTCGTGTTCTTTATCTTCCATATGGGGAGTTGCATATGGGCATTATTTTTTTCAATAGGGTTTATTTACAAAAATAGTCCTAGAAATGAAAACAAGTTTTATTTATAATAGAGTATGGTCTACTTTTGTAGGGGCTGTGGAAAGTTGTTTAGTTTTTAGTTTTTGGGCTGAAGTTCTTATGAAAACTGAACGCAGACGGATTTTTTAATGCTTACTTTCAGAATGAAAGGAAATATTTCTGTATTTGATCTATGGACAGTGAGGTGTGGATTATGACGACTGGAGGTCCAGGGCTAAAATTTTGAGACATACCGAAGAAAGCATCAGATATTGGCATTCCAACTTGAAATCTATAATAAGAATTATTTAATCGTTTTTGAACATGCATGAGGCATTTGGAAGATAATGCACAAAAAAGTCATAAAATCAAATTCCTGCATAGATCGCGGAATCTTTCATTTTATCCGTTTCTTTGTGCAATTCAATTATCGGATAACCTTATCATGTGTTACTGAAATTATTAATTTCATTAATTTAATTTTATCTTATCTTTTTATTGATAATTTTATTAAAAAATGATTTATTAAGATTTAAGAATAAAGGAACCATTAGCCAGTTTAAGGAGAAGAAATGAGATTTAAATTAAAAAATTCTATAAATGTGTATTCTTGATCTCTGCTATATTCTAAGATATTCTTCGTTTATTTTTCCTTACAGGCCAATGGGTTCGATTTGAAGGACAATTTAGAAGCCTGGAGGAGCCTACCTTATGCTGCTTCCATGTATTATCCTTACGATTCAGCCGCCTTAGCGGGATATCCTTTTCCTAATGGGTGAGGAAATATTCTTATTAATTCTTAGAATTATAAACTTTCCGAAGTTCTAACTACATTTTTTGTATACACAAAACTCATTTAGAAAAACATTACTCTTGAAGATACAGCAATTCAGTCCTATAAAAATAAAATAGTTATGTTATATTTGTAAATTGGAAATAACAAATTCCCAATATAGATACAGCGAACACTTAGCAAAGCTTTTAGTGAGACAAAGTATGATACAGTGTTTTATTAATTTAAAGACAAAATATACAGATGAAAAATTAATTAGCGACAAAATGAAAAGTTATTTAGCAATTCCTTAGTCCTTCTTTTGATAACAAATAATAATTAACAATGCATAGTCTAGGGGATATAGTTATCAGAAAATTATATATTTTTTATTTTAATAGAAAAAAGAATAAAACCTGGCGTTTTAAAGAAACAATCTGAAAAATTCCACCCAGTTAGCATAAAAAAATATTAAGAATAATTTTAAAATAATTTTTTATCTTTAAATATTTTAATTATGTAATTATTAGTGATGGTTTTGAAAATTTATAATATTTCGAAAAGTTATCTAGTTATTTATAAAAGAATTCTTTTAGTAATATTTTTTCGAAGTGCATAAATTACAAGTGTTTGCAACCTTATTTCATTCTTTTTCCATCATGAAACAGATACCAGAAAAAATAAGTCTTGTTTCTACCTACGAAAAAAAACATATTAACGAAGCAAAAAAATAATAACATAAATCATCTCGTTAATAAAGTTTGAATAATTAGATGTTTTCGTTCTTCCTTCGCAATATTGTAAATATTTAGCATATTATTTAATTTTTCGTAACTTAAATAATTTCAAATAACAGTATTCATTTCGAATAAAATTTCATTTAAATCAACTAATTTAATGAAATCACATAAATATCAAATCATACGAAAACTAAGTATTAAAGTTAAAATCTAGCGCACGATATATTTTTTTTATTAATGGAAAATATATTAGTGCCGTAACAGTTAAAGATACACCAATCCCAACAGTATACTTTCTATTTTAATAATTTAAAAAAATCTTTTTTTTTCCTAAAATGAAGCTTAAAAAAATACTCTCGAAGCTTTGTTTATCGTAGCCTTCATTAGCTCTGAAAGTTTCTTTCAGCACTGACATGCAAATTTTTTTGGATAGGATTCGTATTTGGTTAGAGTAAGAAAATATATCTTCATCTGGCAAAACAATACTGAGTTGCAAAAAAATGGACATAAGGGAAAAAATGGCTCGCCTTCCAACTCAATTCTCTATTTTTGCAAAAAAAGAATGGGAAAAGAGAGAGACAGAAAGAGAGCGAAGGAAACTTGTCCTACACAATAAAAATGCATCGGCAACTTTTTCCGATTACATTTACAAAGAGTGCCGGAGTTTTCGCTATGGATGAAAAAAAAAATGGTTCTTAACATAATGGATGAAATAAAATAAAAAATAAGTCCGCAGAGAATGTTAAGGCTGCATCAAAATATCTTGGTTTCTGAAAGTGATATTTTCCTTTTCTTCCATTTGCCTCTCTTTTTTATATATAAATATATCTACGTATTTTCTCATCTAGAAGAATTTTGTAGGTGCTTCTTTTTTCCTTCCAGTTTTTCCTCTCTTTCACTGTTTTCATCTTGCACGACGCATGCAAAACATTCTCTCGCGAATTTTCACCCCGGCAAAAAAAGCATACAAAAAACATCTTCTCCCACTTTGTCATTCAAATGCAAAAACACCGAAAATGAAAACAGGGCGTCCGGAAGGGAAGTAAGAAAAAAGGGGGCGCACGCAGAGTTTTATGTATGCGTATATTTATATACACATATACACAAGCGTGTATACATATACATATATGTAGAGAAAAAGAAAGAGTGGGTTTTTGAAAAACAACAAATGCGAAAACCGGGTAAAAGAGGAAAAAAATCCGTATACAAATGAAAAGTGCAGGGGCTCTGAAGCCCCTGCAATAGTTGTGGCGAAATATAAATAAGCCGCGAATGCGGCATAGTAGCAAAGGTGGGCGAATGTATGCGGGATCCGCAAATTCAGATGTGTGCGTGGAATTTGTGCCTGGAAGGCATTTATATATGTAAAAAGTATATAAGCAGATAACGCCGGGGCGCAAAGGAGGGGCGGCCGGGGCGCGGAAGCGAGTTTTTGTTTTCTTTCTTCTTTCTTGCTTCCACATCAGTCAGCCAGGGTGAATCTGACCAAACCTGACATGAGTAAGGCATTTGAATAAGCCCACGTGGGGGTGGTCGGAAAAGGGGGGGCTGATAGATCTCGTGTCGAACAAACATCCCGGGCCTCAAGGAACAAGGCTTCACGGGGCCCTAAGCCAGGGCGCCCGCAAGAAGGGATTCGCCGTAATGAGCACAGTCAGATTCGAAAGCCATGAAAAAGGGGCGTGCGAGTCAATACGCCAATTTTTCACTCAGTTACGAGTCCCGATAATGGGATAGAGGGTCTGAAAGGGGGAAAGGAGAAAAAAAAATTGGAGGAATAAAAAATGTTAATAAAAATAAAAAGCGCGGAACGCTTAGAATTTTCTGCATCGCTCGGTTGAACTTCTTTATACCGTCACAACCCACCGAATATTTTTCCTCCCTCCCTTCTTTCAAGTTTGCCTCTTTTTTGCGTCTATTTTTTATTTATTTTTTGCATATACGCAGGCCTTCCTCTCCTTCTTTCCAGTTACTTGAGCCCGCTCACTCCAGTTTGCATATTTCCGTATCTTCCGCCAGGAACGGGAATCTAAGGGATCTGTTGAACTCACTTCATTTCTTCCTTTGATTCCGAAGACCACTGATACTCCCTGTTATGCCTTACCCCCTCCCCCATTTCCACGATCCAATTACCACGACGAAATGCTTTCCGACGTTTTTTTTATCCGACCACTCTCTTCTTTACCCTTTATCCCGTTCTTGGAGCTTTGTACTGAGTAACTCCGTCCTCATTCGCGGACGCTTATTTGGAGTGATGTTAAAAGCTGTCGAACGTTAAGTCTGGAGAGCGAGGGGGGGAGTCGAAGCGAAATCTTTGCTGTTCAGTGTGTATTACTCGCTTTAAAAATATTTTTTCTTCTTCTCTGCTTTGACATATTTTGAAAGGAGCTGAAAAAGGTACTACAGAAAAGAGGATTCCATTACAGAAAACTTAAAAATATCGTTCTTGAAAGAGTAATGATCTGTGACTGTTTTAAAGTCTGCTAATAGTCTTTGCTCAGTACAATGCAGAAACACAAAAGCCAATGCAGTCTTTTCTTTGAAGCGAAATACTCGGTTTTAACAGCAAACAATGAGGGTGAAATTAGTATTTACAAGAATTTTATTTTCATTTAGAAAAAAGTGGCATTCAGAGCCTCAAAATAGCAACTTGAGAAACCAAAATTGGTTTAAAAATGATTCCATTACTCGGAATTCGATTCTGTCAACACAACAGTGATTGTACTGCGGATATTTTTTCAATGCATTTATCAATAAAAACGTTAAGTTATTTTTAATCTTTATACGCTTCTCTGATTGCTACCACAAGAGCATCAACCATTCATACACGAATGTTACAACGTAGAACAACACTGTATAAAACTTTAATCAACCTTATTAATTTTATGAAATCCTATTTTTGGACGTTAAAACACGTCGAAAATTCCCTGTGAATAGTATTAAAAAATATTACCTCATGAACCAGTGGGATTGTTCTTCCTTCGACTTTTTCGTAGACGTCCGCAATATGCTTTGGCGTGTTTTGTGTATAACCAACGGGATTGTTCTCTCCTCAACTTTTTCGTAGACATTCGCAGTATGGCGTGTTTTGTCTATAATCAGCGTGTTTGTTCTCCCCCTAGATTCTTTCATACTCGTCCGCAATATGGCCCATTTTGTGTATAACCTGTTATGGTTTCGAATTACTGCGTTCATATGCACAAAAATAAAGATGCTGACAATCAATGAACCAGTGGACGAATTTTGTCTACAATTTGATACAGATATAAAATTCATGTTTATGGCTTCGGACTTCATCTATCTAACTCTATGCTCTTGAGTTATCTTGTTGGCACTGGCACTGACGGAAGTAAAGACAGATTTTCCGTTGACGGATTTAGTCAGAGATTTGATTCAGATTTGCAATTCTGCTTTAAGTCTACATATCAAATTTCATTCGTCTAATCGTTCCCATTTTGAGGAGTTTTGTTACCAGATAGAACGCCGGCCCATGTCCAGTCCATGTTCCTGCAACCATTACAGTTGCCGCACCAGTTGGATGGACATGGGACTGTGTCCACAGACTGACGGACATAATTCCAAAATTATTTTTGAGACTCAAGGAGATCTAAAACGCGCATTCATCAAAATTCCGAGGGCGAATTTTTCGACTATTACATGTAACCCTCGCTACGCCACTGCGGGCCACTGTAAGTGCGCCCGGTTCACAATATGATATCCCCTCTCCCCGTCATTACCAGTGTCTTAGCATAGTAGCATCAAATGGGAATCATAAGTAGGGGGCAAAAAATTTGAAGACAACAAAAAGTACAGGGACGTATGGTGTGTGGATAGCAAAATTTAAAATTTTTGCTGAAATTGGTAAGTTTGGAATGCTCTGAGCAGATTAGAACAGAGAAAGAAAAGTTAACAATTGAAAGTTGAAAAATTAAATAATTATTTTTCTCCCTCAAAAGATGAGGGAGTAACTGTGACGCCCCCCCGACTGGCGGGGAGGGGGTGAGCGGGGGGAAGCGGTGCCCGGGGCATGGTATGTTTTCGCCCCTCTTCGTATTTGATTTCAAATAGTGACATAAACACATAGTTTTGTGAACATGACTAGTGGCGTAACGTGGTTAAGTGGCGCTAGGATCGTTATGATTTTTTTTATCATATTATGATCGACATCGGTGGCTTAGCAAGCGTAAATGATGTCCGGAGCATGGTTTATTTTCAAGCTCTCTTATCATATTTTGCTTTAAAAATAACACAAATTCAGTAATGCTTTAACTCCTCGGTGCTCCTAAATCTGCCCACCAGGGCATCAATAACCCCTTGCCCAGGGTATCTACGTCACTCCGATTAAAATACTTCCTCTTTGCCTACTGCTTTTACTAGAAAATAACACGTTTTTGATGCATATTTTGAAAATACTGCAACATCGGTGAGAACAAAATGAAGCAAATTCACGCGAAGTCACACACTCATGTCAAGAGCAACTTTGCACGTCATGATAACATTTAACTGCACGTTATCTGAACGATCTCGCAAGATACATATTCAATTCCAAAATTAAACTAGATCGTGTTGCAAATGAATTTGAATGGGGAATTGCTTACATCTCTACAAATACAAGCAATGGAGTCCATTAAAATTTCTAAAACTATGGTTATCCATAGTTTATTCAAATCATTGCTTTTGGATTTAAACTTATTTACAAAATATAGGCTGGTTTTTCTAGAAGTTTAGGGCTTTATTAAGCAAATTTAATTCATTGTTAAGAATTTCCAAGCTCAAACTGAGACAAAGGGGAAAAAAAATGAAAAACACTGTTGAACCGTATTTGCAGCTGCCATATAGACCCAATCTGACCAAGTCGCTTGAAATCATGATATTAGCTTTAAATCATTTCAACCAGATGTTGCAGATTTGTTTCTTGTATATACTTCACCATAGACACGCTTTCATTAAAAAATACAAATGGAGTAATTTTTTGTCCCACCTGGCACAACTTTGACACGTTTGCAAAGTGAGGTATTTTTTTTCACGGAATCCAGGTGTCACGACCTTTAGACAACGAATCAAATGGTTGCAGTCGCACACGCGCTTTGCGCACGAACTGATTTCATAATTCATGTTGCAACTGTTCATAGCCATCGTGCGAACCAGGCCACTCCGAACCAAATAAAAAATGGGCGTTATTGGGAAAATATGTGCAAATAATTATTAGAATTGAATGGTGGGAGTCATGTGAAATATCGTGCCAATACGACTAAAATTGATAGGCCTTGCGCGTGGCTCCAGGCACGCACAGTAAATAGATATCAACGTATTGCTAGAATGTATGACTTTTAAATCAAAGATTTACGAAATTTTAATTTTTTAAAACAATTTTTATTTATTTTAACCAATATCATTTTTGTCTGAAAAAATTGATGTTTCTTAAAATGGATTTCTTTGTATAATTGAAATATACTTACGCTTTAGGTGTACAGCATTACCTACTATAAAAAACTTTTCTTTTCTAAAGAGAAGATGTCTACATTAAATTTTTGTCACTCAAAATTTTTTGATAAATTTGTATGCCGGAGGTAAAGGACAATATGTCTATTTTTTTAACATTGAAATAACGTTGTTATTTTGCTTTACTTTTGTTACAATACTCAGAGGTGTAGGGCAGTAAGTCCTATTTCATTAAATAATAGAGGTATTCACTTTATAAAAGGCATTTTGTAGGCAAAAAGCCTTTGAACTGCTCTACTGTAAAATTGAACTTCTGTAAACATGTAACCATTACCTCCGGCATAAGATATAGAAATTACATATAGACAGATTAGTTCCATAATTTTAATTTTTTTGTAAAAAAGCATGACAAGCATGTCCTTAAAAAACAGTATGGTAAAATATGGCAAAGTGATTCTTCCATTTCTCATCATCATGATCATATCAGCATTTGATTGAATAAATTTAAACTTACGATGTGACTTTACCAGTAAGTAATAAATGCTCGTAAAACTTTAAATATCTATTTAAAATTATTTTTTGAATTGCATCATCAGCTTTGAATGGTGTTATGCGTTGCTGTGTTCATCTATTTTTCTTGGTTTAGGACATATAGCAGTTTATTATGTTCAAGAACTAATTTATATTTCAAAAGTCTTATAAACAACAAAAAAAATTGACGTGATTCTTGAGTTGAAACATATAGTTAATTCCATTTGTTGGCTCAATCTCAAATCATCATAAATGAAGAGATTATTCGTTTTACTCAAGTGCCGATTTACTAAACCTTTATCATTATTTTGAAACCATGTATCATTTTTCAATTTCACATCGCTATTGGGTGAGCCTAATTCTTCCCTGTGAACCCTATCATCACTAAAGCTGCCCATTACCTTTGCTATGCTTGGCAGAGTTTCCTGTTTCCTGAGTCTAAATGACATTGTTTCGTGTTCCCACGTTCCAATGAAGCTCCTACTTTTGCATTTGCATTGTAAAGTTGTTAGGCATTTCAAATTCTTGAGCGCGATCAAAATATTTGCTAACAGATCGCTTAAATGATTTTTTAAGGGGACATACGACTGTTAAACCTCGAAATTTTCGATTTTATGAAAAAATTATATATTATTCCCCAGTATTTTATGAACAATTTAAAACAACTCGCATTAAAAAATTTCCATTATTATGAAAGTTATGAAGAAAAATGTATCAGCTATTCAACGTAAACATTGAATATGGCCATATCTTTAAAGCGCCATATCTCAAAATGTGTTTTTTTGATATTGCACGCACGATATCTCAAGAACTATTGAATATGTTTACATAAAATATTTCCTGAACATGTATTGTGCTATGTTCTACAAATTGAACCACAGTTTTGTACATATTTTCGCTAAAGAAATTTTTTGGGTGTTAGAAATGTTGACATTTTAACAATTTTTAACATTTTTATTTTAAATTGGTATATAAGATAGAAATTAAATTGAAATGTTAATAAATGGAGGTTCAGTTTCTTAAACAGACTGTTTGGATTACAATAGATACCCAAAATATTATGTTTAGACCAATATTTTATCCGTAATCATGCGCGCAAGGTGACTATCTCATTTTTTCTCCAAAAATTAGACCAATATTTATTACTCTCTCAAATAAATACATATCAATAGTAAGATTTGAAAATGCGTGTACAATAATAGAAAGAACATATTTTTCTAGAAAAAAAAGTTAGTTTTTGAAATGTTTTGTTTTAGAGATATAATGTATCGAATTTGGCAGTTTCCCCCCCATTTTTCGGAGATTTAAATGGCGTATGTCCCCTTAATTCATAATTGGTTTAAGCTGTGAAAATTAATGGCTGGAATCATTACCTTCTTAGGGAAATAAGAAGTTTATCTTTTCAAGCATAGATTTTTTCCTGGAATTAACTCAAACTTCAGAATCTGAAGAACATTTCTAATTTATTTACATCTGCTAGTTATATTCAAAAAATCGCAAAGCACTAGGGACAACTTGTATTGATTATGAGGTATTTATATTTGAAGACGCAGTAGTTTTAAGTAACTCAATGCATTTCGCAGCAAGAAATAATTACTGATTATCTGCACTGAATTTGTAGTTGCTGTTTCGTATAATAAATTCATTAACCTGCCTATCAAAATTTCTAAACCCAGATTTTGACAATCTGAGTATAGGATATCCTATATGTTATTTAGGTGGCAAAAGTTTTCATATCCGTCAATAACTGCCTATAATTTAAAGATCCTCTATTTAAGTGATCAGTACAAACTATTCAAGATAAGATAGGAAGGAAAAATTATTTTCGATGATACAGCGAAAAACAGCTTGCTTCGTTAATTTCATTCTAAACTGCTTTTAAAAATATGCTAGTACTTAATTTGTAGCTAAGCTAACGAAATCTAATAGATGTTGTGTACCAATTTCTCAGCTTATGTTATACCAAATATCGATTCAAATTAATTATATTACATTACTATAGCGGTGAATTACATTGCACTATTATAAGGTTTGCATATACCTTGCAACTTCGCTTCATTGGAAAAGTTTTTGAAAAGTGTTGAAGCTAGAAAAAAAATTTAAGAAGTCAACTTTTGAGGGTTAACGATTCTGTTTCTTCAAGAAACGGTATCTTTCAGGGTTGAAAATCTAGCAATAAATTACACCTTGGAGATTAGCTTCAATTAGATAAAACACCAGGAGTGTTCTCCCCTCCACTTTTTTGAATACTCACATATTACAAAAGTTAACTTTTGAGGGTTAGCGATTTTCTTTCTTCAGGAAACGGTATCTGTCAGGGTTGAATATCTAGCAATCAATTACACCTTGGAGATTAGCTTCAATTAGATAAAACAGCAGGAGTGTTCTCCCCTCGACTTTTTTGAAAACTCACATATTACAAAAGTTAACGATTCTGTTTCTTCAGGAACCGGTATCTATCAGCGTTGAAAATCTAGCAATCAATTACACCTTGGAGATTAGTTTCAATTAGATAAACAATACGGGTGTTCTCCCCTCAACTTTTTGAATACTCATATATTATAAAAGTTAACGATTCTGTTTCTTCAGGAAACGGTATCTGTCAGGGTTGAAAATCTAGCAATCAATTACACCTTGGAGATTTGTTTCAATTAGATAAAACACCAGACGTGTTCTCCCCTCTACTTTTTTGAAAACTCACATATTACAAAAGTTAACGATTCCGTTTCTTCAGGAACCGGTATCTATCAGCGTTGAAAATCTAGAAATCAATTACACCTTGGAGATTTGTTTCAATTAGATAAAAAACAGGAGTTTTCTCCCCTCGACTTTTTTGAATACTCACATATTACAAAAGTTACCTTTTGAGGGTTAAAGATTCTGTTTCTTCAAGAAACGGTATCTGTCGGGGTTTGAAATGCA
>BGPR01001509.1:164923-185638 GCA_013235015.1 Araneus ventricosus
CCTGGTCTTGATGAAATATCTCAAGTATCCTTTACCATCTTAAAAAGATTGAAATATTCAAAAATATATCAAATGGGTGGTGGCATCTAATTAGGAGGTTAAATAAAAACGTAAGGCAAGGGGATAAAAGCAATGGTTTAATGGAAATTTCAAATTAGCTTCTCAAATAATTCAGAATCGGCACATTGTTAATATATAGTGCATAATATATAACGTAAATGAATTGTGAATAAATATAAAAGATTATATTATTCGTTCACAAATATTGATTTTTAAAACATTTTCACTATATAAAACAGCTGTTATCTTGTTAAAAATTGATTCGAATATGAATAAATACTGTCCTAAATGAACTAAAATGCAAAGAATATCCAATAACTAAAACATAATGTAAAGGCACAGAAATAAAAAAATAGTAAAATAAAAATGCCATTAAATATATATAATTTAGTTAAAAGTCTCCTGAAGGAATTGCTCGGTTGCTTTGACTTCACTAGCTACACACTATTGTAGTAAATTATTTATGCAAATGTAATTTAATCCGAATAATTTTCTGTAAATTAATTTTGTATTAGTAAAGTTTCATACGCAGCTAGCCTGCAATAAAGACTTGCGTGATAATTCTTATTATCTATGGAATTATTGTATGTAGGTACTTGAGATGAAGAATTACTCCTATCTCGAGAGGAACAGTAATTCAGAGGAACTCTATCTTTTTGCTTTAATATTTTACACCTAGTATTTTCTTAAATTGATTGAACCCTTCTGTATGCATCACACATTTTTTCATTACGCATTTATTATGTAAGGTAAAACTATCCATTTCGGATATTTCAACTGCGAATACTTGAAGAACCGTAATTTTTTATATATAATTATCGCTCTCGTCATCAGAAAGAAAGAACTCCGAACAGACAGGGAAGAGTTCGATATCTTCGAATGTTGACTTTTGCAAAGTGAATATAAAGATGCAGATAATGGACAGAACGGACAAAGATGGCGACACGCGTATTCGAATGAGAGGATGGGGAGGCGAAGATGGTGGAGGAGGCACAAACTGAAGGAGGCAGCAGCATCACGTGACCCTTTTCCACATTGTGGCACGATCTTTCTGCCTCCCTCCCCAGAAACCGGGGGGAGGGTCATCCCTCCAGAGCACCGATTGGTTGCGGTGGAGACTGTCGCTTGGGTGAAATGGATTCCCCAAAGGCAGCACATGCATAGGATTATAGCATGGGCTGTTTGAAAGCGCTGCCGAAAGGATTATAACCAGTATTCCCACCCCCTCTCCTCCTGGAAGACTATTGACTTTATTGAATAGTCGCGATTCAATGTCTTTGAGCCGACAGCGCAGCGGAGAAAGATTTTCCATTTAGGCCCGACGTCATTTTTAAATAGAAATTAGAAAGTTTGTGTGATCAGGAATATTTTCCAGGAAAAGCCTCCTGGATGGGAAGGGATATTTGCTTTCAAATCGCTAAGTACAGAGACAAAGCCTAAATGGAGGAGTGAATAGGTATTGAAAAGTTCATTCTTTTCACAGAGATCACAATGTTTTGAAACCGGAATTTGCATTATTTTGAAACAAAGAGACGCGAATGGAACTTTGCATGCAGTAAAATTTTGAGAGTTACTGACTAAAATGAAAATTTAAGGACTTCACCAAAATGCACTGGAGGCTATTTGCTTTAGCTTATACGCATTGAAATTCTGTTTAAACCTTAAATAGTCTCTCAATAATGACTGTTAATATTATTAAGTAATAAGTTACGGGCAGAGCACTTGTCGATAAAATGGAATTTTCATTATAAGTTCAATGGCGAAATGCATACATCTATTAAAACAATTAATTATATTTTTAAGAATGTTTGATTTTATAAGAAGAGAGTTTGTCAATTTCACCTGAAACCACAACAAATGTATGTTCAGAAAAATCAACCAATAAATGCAAATATGAATTATTAAGTATGTGCCAGAAGTGGCAATATGTTTTAAAATTCATCAAAATCTAAACTCGACAATAATTTTGCCACGCACTGTTGTTTGTTTATGAAGTTAGCAATATATGTTTAAAATTCAACAAAATCTAAACCCAACGAAAGCTTTACCATGAGCAATGAATAGACGACAACGGTTTATCCGCATGGGCACTGTGAAGTTTTTACTTCTCTACAAAGACAAATCAGCTTTACAGTCGCTCCAAAAAATGAATCGTCAATAATAAGTATCCATAAAAAGCCTTTCAATGAAGGGCAATATGGATAAAAAAGAAAATGAATTTCCTATAAAGAGAATCTCATGTCACAGCGTCTCGATTTTAGCCCTATGACAAAGCCATCAAAATCCTTCGAACAAGACACTTGACTAGATTTAGTGGTGTTTCGGCATTAGATTCTTTGACGGGAATGTTGTTTACAACAGTCTATTTTTCCACAGATACATTATTAAGGATAAAAAAAGTCGCGTTTCACATAGGTCCGCTGAGTTTTATATTTCCTGTGTACGTAGTTTCACGTACTCTAACAGCGAATTTTACAACGAATTCACTTCTAAAATCTGCTGAGTCGTAAATGTAGGATTACTGCGGATTCAGTGCACTTTGAAGTGAAAAGAATGAGGGTAAAGTTAACACATCTAGGCTTAATGCACCAGTGAATTTTTATTAATAAAGCCCTATGTGAAACACATTCAAAAAGTTTATGGCAGACAATATACTGGCTTCTTGACAGTTTCGCATACTATTTTGGATTTTCAGAAGTGTAGTATTTATTTATTTAGGTTTTTTAGTGAGCAGGAAGCGCTGTGATCTTAAGCTCTAGTTGTTTTGTCATGGGCATGATTTACTCATATAAAGCTAGATATAAAAAGAATGGCACATGAGGAAAGGGGGTAAATCTTACTTTCAATGGGACATAAATTGTTCAATTTAAAATTAATTTACAAAAAAGATTTTGATATTTTTAATCAATCTGGATTTAAATTGAATAGATAACTTAAATTCTTAATAAGCAAATTTCATTTAATGACGATATATATGTCTGTAAAACATTTTTGACTTTGTAGAGAGAAGAAGTATAAATGAAATATTAACAAGTCATGCATTGCAATTTTCTTTTCAGTTTCATTTCATTCGTTAATATATAAGATTTTATTTATCTCAAGTGTTTACAATCTGAATAAAACTTCTTTTTAGTGTTCTGACTCTGAACTTTTCTCCTGTTGTTTTGAATCTGTTACGATATACTTACTATAGGATACAATTAATTATATAGGGTTAGATGGAAATTATGCATCTTCTACCACAGACATTAAGTTTGAAATATTTGTTGAAAATGGAACATATTTTGTTGCGCAGTTAATGAATAAAAAAATATAACAATGAACTTTAAAAAACTCACAAAACATTCATATTACATTCACTATTTATGATCTTATATAATGAGGTCTGAACATCTAATGCCTTATGAAAAAGGCATTATGAGTTAGTTTGAATCTTTTCTGCACAAATGCATTATAGGAGTAAAAAGCAGTTTTTGTTTCAAAAAACACAATTAAATGTCGTGCTTCCTTCTTTACTTACGACTATATCAGTTGCTATATAAAACGCGCAATCAGTAATTATAAAAAACTTTTAGCGAGCACACCAGAAAATTTATTCGAAACATTTATAGGTTAAGATCGTATATAGCTAGTGTTAAATCTTGAAACAGACAAACTAAAATAATTTCTCATAAATCGTTTCGAATAAATTTTAAATATATAAATACTTTGCTCTGTGCCATCAAAAACTTTGAAATGTTGTAACTTAAACTGTAACTTTTCTACTACGAAGTGCATTATGTTTAATTATATCCTAGAATTAAAGAAAAATGTATTTAACTACAATTGAAAATCATTCATATAGGCATCTTGACAGCAAGAGAGTGCTTATTGAAATATTGTAACAGAAATGCAAAATATCGGGACAGAGTGATTAAAATTTATAATTTTCGATAACTGGTCAGAAAATTGGTTATAATCAGTTAGAAGCTGAAATATTTTTTACTTCATGTGACTCACATTAATCTTACGCTATCAAAAGTTTTGAAATACTTTATTAAAGTTATCTAAGAGCTTAACTCTTATCTATAAATTATTAAAACAATATAATCAATAAATGTGTCTAAAAACTATTATAAATTATAATTTCCATATTAATATAAAAAGGAGGTGGTCTGATGAAACAATTATCTCGCCTTATGATTTTGATTAAAAGTTAATCTAATGCTATTAAAAGTTTTGAAATACTTTATTAAAGTTATCTAAGAGCTTAACGCTTATCTATAAATTATTAAAACAATATAATCAATAATTGTGTCTAAAAACTATTATAAATTATAATTTCCATATTGATATAAAGAGGAGGTAGTCTAATGAAACAATTATATCGTCTTATGATTTTGATTAAAACATGCGAAACCATAAATAAATTTGTAGTTAGCACAGTAAAAGTTTAAGAAAAGAAGTTATCTTGATGAAGCTTCTCTTATAGAAAGTCCCTTATTTTCATTTAATTAGTTTAACAAATAAAGAATAATATATATAAAGAATTAATATTTTAAAAAACTTCCATTCTTAAAGTCTCTTTGAAATACTGTCGTGACACTTATTTAAGATCATAACTTTTTATCTAAGAAACAAATTAAACTACCTAATCATTATACTTATTCAAACTATTAAAACGATTCAAAAATTCCATATGTTTAGACACTATTTTAAAGTTTCATATCCATATTAATCTGAAGGTAATTTGGCCCGCTAAGACATTTACATTGTCATAAAATTTTAATAAAGAGTTAAAAAGTCAGCTGCGAGTTATGTTTTAGTTTTACTAATGAAAATTCAAGAAAAGATACTGTCTGACACTTATTTAAAGATCATAACTTATTATCTAAGAAACAATTTAAACTATCTAATCATTATACCTATTCAAACTATTAAAACGATTCAAAAATTTCATGTTTAGACACTATTATAAAGTTTCATATCCATATTAAGCTGAAGGGAATTTGGCCTGGTAAGACATTTACCTTGACATAAAATTTTAATAAACAGTTAAAAAGTCAGCGGCAAGTTATGTTGTAGTTATACTAATAAAAATTCAAGAAAAGAAACTGTCTAGATGAATATTCTTCAATAATAAGCTCTTAACTTCATATCGGAACTTGTAGTTATCAAGATATAATATATATTCATTTTTCTTCAATCTTCTTCCGCATGAAATCCCTTAATTATAATGAATAACCCAAGTAGCTCAATATACTCAATAATACCGTTGCGATATTGTACAACATTACTACTATTGTAAAAATATTGCAGAATATTTTTGTACTAATAGTGAGATTTTATAAAGGAATAAAGGATTTTAGGAAATTAAAAAAATTCCTCTCTTCAGGTTTCATTTTTCATGCTGCTAGACTTGCTGCCACTGTCAATGACCAGAAGCATTTGTAACAGCTTCCGAGGATGGTAATTCGCCATCCCTCACAGATCAATGTTTTATTTCGATGAGTATTGCGCGGGTAGGCTGTGCCTAACCACAAATGACTATTATACGGCTGGCTAAGCACTTTAATTCTCCCATTTCACCCCCTCGGGTAGGATCAAAACTCACGTCCAGCAGATGGGTGGTCACGAAACCGTGACCGCACGGATTCGAACGGCCGACGGGGGTGGTGCTCCCCTTCTTCCTCATACAGACACAAAGTGTCTGTCTCAGTTTTCTGTCGGCGTTAATGCAAGCGCCTCATAATTCTTTGCACTGTCGGAGCGAGTTAACTCGACGGAGTGGGTCTCAGGACCGTAACGAAATGTAATGTCATCTCGCAACGGTCTGACATAATCGTTAAAACTGGAAAGCCTCGCTAGGGCAAAGAATGGAAGCTAAGAGAAGATTCAATAAGGTTATAAAATAAATCATAGGCAAAAGATGAGGCGATGAACAATGATTATTTTTGGGAATGCCTTTGTGAGTTGTCATTCATTACATCACTGCCTAATAGCTAAGAATTTCTTAATTTTTAATACATGGCTATCCATATTTTCTGGAGATATATCAACGAAATTAACACAAACACATTCTATCACACAGACTTTGAGATAAAGAGACATATTCATAGTGCTTAGGTATTAATACGTTTAGTTATATTGTTTCAGAATTAAAGCATTGTTAGGTGGAAATTTTTAGTTCGCTGAATCAAATTTCATTTATATCATCAAATAGGCGAAGTGATATAATATTTTAGTATTATATTTGTAATGCAATTTTCTTTCATTGAATAAAATCTTGTTTCAAAATCTGATTTCTTTTCTTGATTTGATTTTACGATTTGGGCGCCAACCTTTTCGAATTTCATGTGATATTTCTTGCTCTTCTTTTTTGCAGTTTGAATTTATTGATTTATAGTTTTAGAAAGATTTTATAACGTTGTATAGATTTGTGAGCATTTTTTATATTAATGCATGATTCTAAAATTTATCGATTGTTGGTTCAGCATAGCCATACAAGCTCTTATCCTATTAAATATAATCAGATTGGTTTGTTTTTGGAAATGAAAGTTAATACAAAAGTGCTCGACATATTTTAAGGTATAATGATGAAAATAGCAAGAAAGTAAAAAGTTTAACACAGAACTTTTTCAGTATCCATAGCTCAATTTTGAGAGAGATAATACGTAATAAAACATTTCAAATATTTCAACTCTATATTGAAACACATTTTTAAAGAGAATGAATATTCACTTTATTGGCATGAAATATCATATATTTCTAATGCGTATGCTCTTTGTCATCACGCAGACTATTCTATCACGCAGACTTTGAGATAAAGAGACATATTCATAGTGCTTAGGTACTAATACGTTTAGTTATATTGTTTTAGAATTAAAGCATTGTTAGTTAAAATTTTTTAGTTCACTGAATACAAATTTGCAACCTTAACGTGAAATCATTCTCATTTTTGTAAGAACTCTCAGTCTAAATAGTTTGTTTTGTTCCAGGTTCTGATGATGGCAAGATGGACTTCGTGGATGTCGACGATGACTGCAAATCGTGTGCTTCCACAAGTACTGACGGGCACGTCATAACCAACAGCTCGGACAAAGAAAACTGTTCCCTTCTCAAACCACACCGAGTGCCGAGTCCAATATCGGACGCTTCTCTAGGTTCGGAGGACTCAGAATCCTCCCAGAACTCTTCTGTTCCCCACCCTTCCTCGACGGAACTGCCACAGCAAAGCCAACAGCAGAAGCCTAGAATATGGTCAATTGTCGATACGGCAACATCGACGCAAGGTCCCAGTTCCTCAAACCTCCCTCCCGGTGCTTCCTCTAGACTGAGCCCTTTGCAAAGGGCAGCCTACCTCAACCCTTATCCGAAACCAGCCTCATGGTACGCTGGTACCCTCGGGAATCTTAGTGTAGTAACCAGTGTTGGTGGCACATTCCCCTTATCAGCTGTGTACTCTTGCCCGCCAATTGGCGGGGGCCCTTCCGGGTCAACACCTTCACTTGCCGAATCCTCTGCAGTCTCGTCCCTCAACAGGCTAAGGACAGCAGCTGCAGCTTTTCCTACGGCGGCTACTGCTGGAGAACTCTCCCTTCATAAAGCAGCAATTGCAGCTGCGGCTGCTGCTGGTTCATCTTCACCTCCTACGTCGGTTTTCAGCTTGGCCTCCAAAATGGGCAATGGCTCTCTGGGTTCTGCTGGTGACCAGCCGCAACAAGACTCTCCCGGTGTGTCACGGACTTCGACGTCCAGTATTAGTTCCGCGGCGGCGATAGCAGCAATGTCTAGCAGTACTGCTAGCAGTGTCATCAACAATGGACCTAGTCCGGGACGCGTGATTTCTTAATACATCAGAAATAAAAACTGTGTTGAAAATTCGCTGAATCGCCAGGTACGGCACAATGTACAGAATAAGAGACTGGTTGGGAAGGCTTTCTGGGGCAAGCCTATCGAAAAGAATCAAACGTTTGTGAAGAGAAGAACAACACTTAACATGTCTTCGAAAGACACAAAATCGTGATAAACGAAGGTTTTGCTTCATACATCAAATGTACGGCTTTCTATTCGATTATGTGAAATTGTCAACTTTTTTTCTATCGTTAGTAGCCAACGTACTTAATAAAGATGTGGAAAGAGATCGTGGGTTATACCTAAAAGCTAAATTCTTAATCGAATGATAATTATTTTAAACATATAGAATTAAAGCAAACGTACCTGTTTAAAGTGCTATGTAAATTGGTGTAGTATTCATTAGAAATTTAAAATTAATGTATCTTGTTAATTAAAGTTATCTAAAATTGTTGATTACTGAAACAAATTTTTATTAAGATAGTTGTTTTCATTAATATGTGCTTCTGCTAACATTGATTTCTGAATAATTCTAAAACTGTATTATATTTTCGATGCAATTGTGTGAAATGTTATTGCATGCCATCCCAAGATCTTTTAAAATTTTTACTGAAAACTTTTACAGAAGCATAAATTCTTGCCACATAGTTATTTAATAAAATTTTGGAAATTTTCTTGAATTAGTAAGATGTTGTGTTTTAGATAACATTGCAGTCTTTTAGCATAATATTCTAAAAAGTATTCCTCACTTTTTGAAAATTAAAAAATGCGAGTCATTATTCATGTATTAAAAAGAATTTCAAAGTTCAAAGCATCAAGAAAGGATTAAAGAATTTTCGGAAATGGACTTGAGAATGTTGACTACTTTTCTCAGAGATCTACTAAATGGACTGGAAGCAATTGAAGAATTATCATGGGCATCATTAAACGCAAATTATCATATGAAGAGATAAATGAAAATGTAAATAAAAGTGTCTTACAGTATTAAACTCAAAAATAAAAAATATTCAAGCTGTTGCAAATAAACTGTTAACAAATAACGCTTGATTGCAATACTTCCTAATCCATTTTGGACGTCTTTTCAAGCGCTTTATCTAAACGTAAACTAAAGTAACAGCGAATAGAAACTCAAAGTTGTGGAACCACATGCGTTTCGCAGCTAAGTGATGAATCAATATAATGGGCGAAAATGCTGTTAATAATTTATTTGAAAGTGACTATCAGAGTTTAAACTTATTAAAAAAACTCTTCAAGAAAGCCAAACATTTTCCTAATAAGACTTAATGATTGTGACGATGCTTTTATAAACCAAAGCTTGTATATAGTTACCACGACATAGATAAATATAAGTGTACAAATGTTGTTCAAGCCTGCTAATGAAAATGGAAAAAATGTGACGCCAGCAGGACCTGGAATCGAATTTATTTCTTGGCTTTGAAAATAACATATTGACTAGTGATAAAAGGAATTTGAAGAATTTATTATTGAGTCCATGATTTGCGCAAAAGGTCCCTTGTACTTTCTGTAAACCCCTTCGGCGTTGCCATTTCCTTGTTGTCAATGAATAATTCAGTTTATGTATCAATAAATGCAAAAAGTGTTTCCTTTAATATGTTGGATTCCTTTATCTTGTATTTTTTGTGTTATTAGATTAACGAAATCTCCAGAGTTGTATTCAATTTTTGATAAACCAGAACTATAAGAATACACTGAAGGCTGTAGTAAAGTTTTAATATATTATATTTCAGAAGATTGCACAAAAGAAATATGGTCAAAAATAATAAATATAAAGTACAAATGTATTAAAAATTGTAGAATAGCCATCCATTTCTCGAATGCCAAATTTTTAAAATTCACTCTCCGAATTTGCGCTTCTTTAGCGATTAGTTTCTTACATTCACGACATTCATGCCTTCCCAAAATGTATAAAGAATTATGTGTGAATGCACTATTCGTTATATATTTTAAATTTTTGAAACATTCTTAGAAAAGAGAAAGAAATATGAAAAGAATATAACACAATAATGGGAAAGAAATATAACACAATGATTAAATGCGCATACACTATGGAAGAATGCTTATACATTACGATATCATCCATATTTTTGGTTATTAAGTGCATGCTGCAAAAAGATTATCAAATTCAGTTATCATTATCGTTACTTTATTGCTAAAGTACAAATGTACTAAAAATTTTAGAAAGGTCATCCACACATTTCGCGTATACCAAATTTTTAAGATACACTCTCCGAATTAGCGTTTCTTTACATTCAAGGCATTCATGACTACCAAAATGTATAAAGAATGATAGCTAATGCATTATTCGTTACATATTTTAAATTTTTTAAATGTTCTTAAAAAAGAGAAAGAAATATGTGAAACAATGATTAAATGCGCATACAATATGGAAGAATGCTTATACATTACGATATAATGCATATTTTTCGTTGTTAAGTGCACGCTGCAAAATTATTATCATTTGTCGATCAAATTCAGTTATCATTATCGTTTCATTATTGTTAAAGTACAAATGTACTCAAAATTTTAGAAAAGAAAAATTTAAAAAATTAAACACACATTTCGCGTATACAAAATTTTTAAGATACACTCTCCGAATTAGCGTTTCTTTAGCGATTAGTTTCTTTACATTCACAGTATTCAAGACTACCCAAAATGTATAAAGAATCATTTCTAATGCATTATTCGTTATACATTTTAAATTTTCGACACGTACCTGAAAAAAGGGAAATAAATCTTTAAAACAATAATAAAATGTGCATACAATATGACAGAATGCTCATACATTACTACATCATGCATATTTTTCGTTATAAAGTATATGCGACAAAATGATTAACATTCGACGATCAAATTCAATTATTATTTTTATTACTTAATAGTTATACAAAAGATTCAAATATTTATAATTAATCATTCTTTAACTACTATTTTCAAATAGCCAATAGAGTTACTTTTTTGCCACGGTTGAATGAAAGATCTTAAAACAAACCAGCATTTATACTAATTTAGATCGTAATTAAACCAAAAAAACTAATTTTTTAATTGTAAATAATGATTTACTTATAAGATTGATTTTTTCAAATTTGTCGTAACTTGTGCAATCAAGAGCTATCGCAAAAAAATAGCCATTCAAAAGCAATGTTTCAAATTTATTAATAAAAAATTAAATAAGAATTAGCAAATTAAATAGTAATTGACATACAGTAATGTTTTGGCAAGTGTATCATTTACATGAAATCAAAAATCATATATACATTTTGGAGTCTTACATCACACCAATGTTTCATTTTAAGCTACGAAAAACTATTTTTATGAGGCAAGGAAGTTGCCTGGAATTAGATTTATATTCCTTTAGTCAGAAAATTTATCACTGCAAGACACTAAGAATGACTTTTTTAAATAAAATTAAATGGGAAAATTTAATTTTTTTAATTAAGGTATTTATTGTTCAGAAAAAGGAGAAATAAAATTTTAACATTCAAGAAAGCGGTATCATTTGATTTGGTTTTGACTAAGCAATTACTATATGATACGGTCTCTGTGATAATCATAATAGTATTTTAGTGAATAAAAATCGGAAACCCAGATTTCAAAATACCTGTTAGCCAATGTCGAAATGCAGTATTTATAATATGGAATAATAAAATATTGGCCAGGAAGGTGATAATTATTGCAAGCGTTAATTTATGCAACAAAACAAACGTATTATACATCCAATGATTGATTTATATTACTAAGCAAATCGATGTGAGCATTCAATAGTTTTCACTCGAAATGCTTTCAGTGACTAATTTTCTAGTTTCTCTTCCATATTAGATAACACTTGAACAGATTTTAAATTTCCACTCATCAAATGTCACTTAATCATAAAAGAACTTTTCTATGATATTATCTATTACAAAATTTATGAAGCTTCATTATAAAGATTTTAAGATAAAATTTTTGTTCCAAGTAAGAAATTTAGAGAATTATTATCTTTCCCTGAATGCAATTATTTGAATGTAATCATCTTTCTCTCAATAAAACTTGTTGTGATATTAAACACAAACAAAATCCTATTTTTTGCTTATTTTTCGAAGAAGCTAAAAGATTATCGTTCAAAGTCTAAAATGCATGTTTTCTCAGAAATGAAATCTAGATTCTAAAATAGAATATTAAGTATAGAAGGCTTGGTTCACAATAACCTGTAATTAATTTCAAAATTTCATAAAAATTGCCCACCTTCTTTGAAAGAAGGGTCATAAAAAGCAAAATGTGCTTCAGTTGTTCATTATAGAAAAAATATATGTAATTTAATGATTGATTTCAGCAATTGTATCAAACATCTTTAAATAATTACAATTTTATTTCATTCGAAATATTTTAAGCATCTTTGGAAATATTTTAATCTGATAGATTCTTTTCGAAACAAAGACAATAATTATTAAATAATCTTTGATTATAGATTGAAATTAAGATTGATTAAGTTGATGATGAACAAGAAGGTTTTGATATATGTATAAAAAAAACAACCGTTGCAGCAATATTTGGTCGCCTAGACATTTTTCTTTACTTTTTCAATTCCTACTATTAGTTCACACTCTTCCTATATATATTTATTTATATATCTTGTTCAAATTTTCAATCGTTAATAAATTACTTTTTATTCATCCACTCAAGTTCAAATACATTTTTAAAAACTTGTAGTGGATGACACTTGATGTTAATTCAGTTTTTTCACATATTAATTCATTAATTAAATTTAATTAATTAATTTTATTTATTAGAGCCTCTCATAGGCTACGATCATGGTATAGGGATAAGAAATGCGGAACGGGACTCGGTGGCGCGACGGTAGCGCGTCTGACTCCAGATCAGAAGGCTGCGTGTTCAAATTACGTCCGGGTCAAGAGATTTACTCAAGACATATCATTTTTGCACTTAATTTATATTCTGAAAAATATCTCTTGTTGCCAATTGCATCCAAAAATGTTTAGTTCTCCGTTTGAATGGATAAACTTAGGTCTATTTTTTTCTTCAATTCCTACTATTAGTTCACACTCTCCCTATATATATATTTATATATCTGGTTAAAATACTTTTTATTCATCCACTCAAGTTCAAATACATTTTTTAAAACTTGTAGTGGATGACACTTGATGTTAATACAGTTTTTTCAAATATTAAATTTAATTAATTAATTTTAGTTTTATATGGGAGAAAAAATTCTAAAATAAAATTTTTCTTTGTTGACCTAAGTAGTAAATGACTTTTAATTTTATTTATATTACCTGTTTATTTACGCTTTCAGATACTGGGAACAGTGGCGGCGACTGGGGAGGGGGGAGAGAGGGGGCAGCCTGTCCCTACATTTTTCGGAAAAAATTAATTAAAAATTATTAAATTTCCTTTTAGATACCTAAAACTCGGAATTATGAAAAAACAGCCATGTCCGGGAAAACTATCTCTAATTTTGTAAGTAAAATGTTAAAGTTTGTTGTCTACACCCTATACTTCGGAGTACTTTTAGGTGTCTATAAATTCCCCCCCCCTCCACTTTTGCCACTCAACTGCCGCCACTGAAGGGAAAAGAAGTAAAATGCATACATGAGACAATAATCCACAATTTTCAGAAAGTTTTCAACATACGCTTGATCTATACAAAATAATAATAATAATTCTCTGCAAAAACTAAAGGAAATCTTAAGACTGCTGTAAGTATACAGAGCATTGTGTAGTTATCTAAGATTTTCTGGGGTATTGATATTGAGCAGTAAATTATGTGAACGTAATTAGACCTATTTAATATTATTGTCATTTTTTTCTTGTCATATGTTTTGATTAGTTGATATTTCTATTAGTAAAAACCAGAGAAAAAGACAAAAATTCGAAGCGAAAAATTAACATCTTTTTCCCTCGAGGACGGAAACATTGTGATTCTCTTGTCTCTGAAGGTGAAATATGCTTTATAAATTCGTTACACTCAATCTGCCTACTGTTTTAATTTTGTGTAATGAAATAAAACTAGCATGCTATCTGTAACTTGCAGGAAAACACTGGAATATTATCTGCATTGGTTCTCGTAAATAAATAAACCCTTCAGACCTTTATTAATTCCTTGTTCTTTTATGTTGTTGGAAGCTAAAGCTTATAGAATATATTTTACTTTCACATAAACGACGCATTTTTTCATCATCTACATCATTATGTGTAGATCTGCAAGAAGAATAATTAGGATTCATTTTTATTAAATCCTTCAATAAATCAATTATTAACACTGATCTTGATCTTTATCTCTATCTGTATCTCTACTAATAATAAAAGAGGAAGTCTGTGTTTGTGCGTGTCTGTTAGCACTCTACAGAGCAGACCGCTGAACTTAGAGCTACCAAAATTGGCACAGGTATACTTTTGAGGGTGGGAATGTGCACCTCGGAGCTTTTTTTCAAATTTAAATTATTTCAAAATTAAGCCAAATTTCGATGTATTTTGCCTTTTTTTCCCGTCAATAACTTCCGAAAGAATTATCACATGAAAATGATTTTTATACCAATTTAAAGTGCGAACAATTATCTTTCCAATGATAGTAGTATGAGTACTGTACAATAATTAGTTCGAATTTTACGAGGTTTTTAATTTTCATTAACTGCGGTCAAGGTCACTCAAGGAGACCGTTTCTCTTTTCGTCCGAACGGGGGAGACCCAAGGTAGGGAGGAAGAACGGGGAAAAAAGGGTATAAAGGGTTCGGAGAGGGGAAATTTCGTAGCTCACTTCCTTTTTTCGAACTTTTTGTTTTTAACAAAGCTTTTGATGAATTATGGATAGCCAATTTTGACATTTAAAAAAATTTAAATTTTAATGCATTTTAAATGGTACGTAAAACACTTTCTGCGAAGTTTTATCAAATTTTTGTATTGTTTCTAATTGTATGCCGAACCAATACTTCAAAAAACTCTCTTAGAATGCACAAATAGAACATAACCGAATATGGAACATTACATTAAAAAAACATTTAAATATTTTTTTGCTCAGATAAATGTTTTCTGATATGACACATAATTATATTTCAAATAATCTTTAATATTTGCTTGAGTTACAAGATTATTGATTTTTCTTAATTTCAAATAATACTTTATTTTATTTTTATTGAAATATCAGATTTGAAATTACATTGATTGTAACATATTTACTTGAAATTAAAATGCATTTCAAGTTGTTTCAATAATGTTACAAGAAGTTCAAAGCAATATTTGAAAAGTGGCAGCGGATAATTGCATTCATTTAAATTCTGTCAAAATTAGATTTCATTTAACTACTGAAAAACTTTGAAGTTTGACTTGATGTAACTGAAAATGATCTAATTTTGAACTTCGTTTGTGATTTTGGAGCTATTTCATCTACAAAGCAACTAAAAATTCAAGATTTTAAATATTTCACTTGGTTTATAGTAGAAATTTGTTGAAACATTCAGTTTTATCTATCATCTTTAGAGGCCAACAGTTAATGGTTAGAAACTGCAATTGGGAACTAATTCATAGGACAGCTTTAGTTCTAAATTATTAATGTAAAATATAAAAATAAGAACTAATTAAAACAACTTGCTAATTTCAAATTTTACTGATATAACTGAATCTTGCTAACTAATAAGTAAGGCGAACCAGCTGGTCGCCGTAGGCGCCAAGTATTCAATAAATATTTACGTTCAGCTGTCTTTACATTCTTTACTTTGAGGATTTATTTATTCAACCACGTCGTATACAATGGCGTGTCTGACTTGTGCATCGGATTAAAGAATTCTTGATATTTAAAGATTTCTCAGTTACTAAATCTATAATTAAATCAAAATAACAACTAATTTAAAAGAAAAAAAATGACTTGGGCATGCATAAGTTTTTCAGAGATCCTTTACTTTCTATTTATAGATTAAAATAACACTGAAAATCCAAAATTGGCTGTATCATCTAATAAGGAGGTCAAAAAATTATTAGGTCAGAAGGTAGTTTGCTACTTTTTAAAAGAATACTGATGATTCTCTGACTACGTCTAAAAGACGGTTTTGGGTCGAAATTCACAAATTTTTTTTATGGTTTTACTTTAAAGCCCATTTATTTAGCTTTCTAAATCTGGGTTTATTGTATTTTTACGACGAATAGAAACGGAGATATAGATTTTTTTATAAAACACGGTATCTAAAAACGAAACCGGAAGTTGGTTGTTTCCCCTCTTTATACCAAATACCGCACTCTGAAGTATAAATTAATTTGATTTTTATTTATTTCGATTAATTATACACTCTGTCTGCAAGTCATGTCAATTTGAATAAGATTTTGATTTTTGACAAGCTACTATGGACATTTTTGCCAAAATGCACATTTGTGGAGTTACAAAATTCACGTTTTGGGACATCGATAGCTTAATTGTTGTTTAATGATTGATTTTATGGTCTTAAAAGAGTACTTAATGAACTGGGAATAGTTCCTGGACAATATATACATTGAAATAATATCTTAACCTCAATAACCATAGAATCGTCACTTCTAAGAGATAGTTTTTTGCAGGAACAAAAAACGCTAGAAAAAATTACGGGCTCTACGGGCTTTTAAGAGGTTGGAAACATTTGATAAAAGACTTTAAAATCTGAACAGTCTTCTTTATGGGATTAAATAAAATAAAGACACAACAACTGCTAGTGGTCCGCAAAAAACTGGAAAGACTTCAGTAAAGGAACAGGAGTGATAATTTTTTATTTTTATTTTAAATGCCGAAAAAAATGACGTATATTCTGTAAGTCACACAGAAGTTGAAACAAAGAAACTTCGAGAGAAAGGGAGAAGATAAAACCCATCCTTGCAACTTAAATTGCTGTTCTACGTAATTGTTCGTTATGTTAAAATTATTTCAGGAAGTATTTAACTGTAAAATCAGCACTAGAAAACATGTTGATATCAAGAGTTTGGGTAATTTATAAGAAGAATTAAATATCACCTCAATAATTTTAAAAAAATATCTTTCATCTTTCTTTATATCTTTTCACCTCTCTTTCTTTTCAATGCAACATCTTCTAAATAGTAAGAGCATTTCAATTAAATTAACGGCAAGCTCAGATTGCCGTTTATTTATATCATATAACAAAAATTATCAGAAAATATAGCTCTCGTCGACCATTATGGCACTTTAAACCTTTTTAGTGAAAGGGCTATCGTAGATTTAAATAAAGAAAATTTAGCTCATATATTCTGGTTGTGACGAAGATCCAACTAGAAATAATAGGCGATAAGATATGGTCTCAGAATATTAAATAAAAAGTAAATAATACGTGATGTCTTCATTGTCGAATCTGGTAGACATATGTATAATTAACCTCGTCGGTACGTCTAATGATCTTAGAAAACACTTCAAGTTTATATACTATTGTGGTCGGGACTTGTAGGTTTAGAAATAATAGTTCATATTCAGGGCCAGATTTCACATAAGGCCAACCTAGGCCATGGCCTAGGGCACAGGAATCGGAGGGAGCGAGTATGAAAGAAATTACAATAAAATATTTACAGATTTCAGTATTATTTTGAAAGGACCATATAAATTACTGTTTTTTAAGTCATCCATACACATTAAATAAATTAGTGGCACATTTGCATTGTCTATCTCTATAGTTGCAGTGAATGCGCCGGAGCGCTGAATTAAGTGCTTTTACCTAGGGCATAGAAATATATAAATCGGGCCCTGTTTAGATTATATAGTTCATGAAGTGAAAATATTGCAACGGGCCTTGGTGTCACCTCATAAAGATTAGCATGTATTACCTACGGGTCAAAAAGGTTGGACATCGGTTTGTAAGTAAAGTTCGTGACTTGTATGCATGAGCCGGATGACACGTGATTAGGCGACCGGAAGTTCCAGATGTGAGACTGTCTAGAGCCGACCCGCGCTGACGTGTAGAGAAAGAGCACGCGACCCTCATTACATGTCGTGTAATTAGGAAATGTCTCACACAGAGCCAGCCACTGGAACGATGTTTCTTGCACATCGAGACAATATGAAAAAAATCTTGAACATACTCACTTCAGAGATCATTCATGAAATTGTTAACCTCCACACTCAGAAACTGAACCCTTCATGACCTACCCTGAATCAAAGCATATCTTGGAGACAATGCGCGTAGATCATAGTTGAAAACGTTTCAAGAAAGAAATCATCGCCTTTGAAGAAATAAAAGTCAAATGTTATAAAATAGTACATGTATATTATTTTTGGTAGAATAAAATGACCTGATGATGAAGTTGAATCACCTTCACATCTTAACGATTTCATGAGAATAATCAATAGATAGTACATATTGTCGTATTTGAATTTCCTTGTTCTTTTTATGACATATCATATTAGCCGAGCCTTGCTTTGAAGCTTAAATGAAGTTTATCGAAAAACTTTTATTGAAAAGAGAAGGGTTAATTTCAGGCCCTTGCATTTGAGATTCAATGACTCGATTTTAAATTCCGCTCGATTGTTTCAACACTTGGACCTTTCTTTTCAAAAGACAGCTAATTATTAATGATATTTCAAAAACTGAGAAAATTATCAACGGAAGACGTTGCTTGAACATGTTTCAAATGTTCTTGCTCCAAAGTCTCCAGTTACCCAAAGAGGAGGACCCATATATAGGATATCAACCTCATATAATATAGGAGTCAATGAAGGAGGTTCAGAAACAAATGAACCCGTTCTATTTATAGATAGTATTCTGCTGACATTTATGTCGACTTTATATTGGCTGAATCTTAATATGTATCCTCCACTGACATAATTTTACGATTTCGAAAGAAAATTGACAGTGAAAATTATCAGTTTTAAGTTTCATAACATATGTAAGTGATTAATATTGTCATCATCTGGCCAAATAATGAGACACTACTATTTACATAGCTATTGAAAATAAACCTGCTGCTCTAGTTCTTTTCTGCTTTAGAAGAGATAGATGTGTAAGATAGTGCATTAAAAGAACAGAATAAAAATTTATTGCGAAATTATTTTATTCCACTCCCAAATGTATCTTAATATCATCTTCGTTGTTGCTTTATGAAGTATTAAATGAAAAGCCCTCATCACCTTCTAAGCCCAGAAATCATATAAAATCAGATGTCGCAGTTTCGCCCTCTATTGCTGTATAGTCACAATGCTATTTCCCATCATAACCGCTGTATCTGGAAAAGACAGTAGAAAACCAGCGGGAGTGGTCTCCCCTAAACTTTCTCGTATACTTTCTAAGTGGAGATTCGTCAACATCTCGAGTTCGAATTTTTTTGACGATTACAATACTTTCTCTTTGTATACTTCGTATACGAGAAAGTGAAACAAACAAGCAAACCTGAAATCAAATATCTGTTGCCACGTTTCAAAAAAATATTTCTTTGAAGCAGGTGCGATAAAATAGGCAATGCAATGAATACTAAAGCGAAAATTCTGCTTTGGAATTGAATTCCCAAGAAAACAGTTTATACTACCACAACCGTAACAATTGCAAAAGCGCGTAAATAAAAGATTTGCTGAAATAATGAGATCGGTTTGAATTTTATTTACAACACTAAAAAATTATTACAATTCATGCTTGAAAACATTATTTATTGTTGTAAATAAAATTTACAATAATAACAGATTGCTACCAGTACGCATGAACATGAGAATCGGATTAAAAGAAATTGAATGAGCAATTTGAACCCCTCTTTTTGACGGGTTTGGCCCAAAATTTTATACGGACCTACATTCATGACGATAAAACTGTGTACCAAATTTTATCCATCTAGCTATTCAAGTTTTTGAGTTATAGTGTTCACATGACCGCGGACATACAGATAGACAGACTTCCCGTAGACGGATTTTGTCCAAAATTTGATAGAAGCCTACAAATTATGTTTAAAGACCACATACCACATTTCATCCCCATAGCTCTAATAGTTTTCGAGTTATCGTGTTCACAGACAGACAGACATGATTCCAAAATTGTGTTTTTCGGACTCAGGGAGGTCTAAAATGTGGAGATTGTTCAAAATCTCGGGTTCGAATTTTTTGACGATTACAATACTTTCTCTTTGTATACTTCGTATACCAGAAAGTAAGAAAACAGATTCAATCCTTTACCATGGTGTCTTTCCGTAATTTGAGCCATCCCTGATTACGCCGGCTGCTAAAACTGCACCAATCTCAATCCCTCGCTCTCCACCAGACTCCCTTCGGTCTCCGCCATGGAAACAGAACCCCGCCAAAAGTCTCGGGCAACATTAAAAACCCATCGCGTCCAAGGTTCTGTTGCTCTCCAGCAAAAACACCAGCAAAAAGAAACAGGAATAAAACGAGGTAAAGCACAGTTTCGGATCGCCATCCATATTCAATGAAGCGAGAGCAACAAGATAGAGTGGAGATGAGTCTGAATGAGTGGAGCAGGAGGAAGGAAGAGCGGGAAAAAAAATCTCTTCTAACGTCGACAGATTGGTGCAAAAGCCGTCCTGGGTCTTCCTTAATGTCCCTCCAGAATGACACTCTGGAACCCAATCCCGTAATAGAAGCAGGAGTGCTCACTTGCTTCTTTTGGGATAAAATATCCCCCACCGTTTAATGGCCGCCGCGCGCCTAAGAGATGATGTAAGTGCCTTCCATGTTGTGATAGGGACTAAGTTTTTGCTTGCTGCTGGCATTTCCTTCCTGGCAGCAGCATCCAGACCGCGGCTGTAAGATAAGCTGATTATTTTGATGCTCTGCAACTTGGTGTTGACGAATATTCTATTGAAGGACGTGAGTACAAACTAATCTCGCATTAGTCGGTAGACATG
>BGPR01001509.1:190748-203577 GCA_013235015.1 Araneus ventricosus
ATAGTTTATTCTTACAAATAAGATCTAAAAGCAATTCCGCGGAAGATTTGAGAGCGGCTTTGTCTTCCCAAATCATTTTCATCTCCAAAGAATTCCCGAAATTACCTCTCTATAAATTCATCTCGTAAACTCTATTAATTCAGTTCAGGTGCCGGAAAGAAATGGTGGGAACACTTGCATAATTTTCATCATCTCCTCGGCAATCGAGAAATCTGTCATCTGCAACTTAAAACTAAGCTGACAAATGGATATGGTGCCGTATTTCTTTATCTTTTTCCCCCTACAGTCAAAATCTCATTACAGAAGCTCTGGAGTCTATGCGAATTTAAAAGCAGAAATTGAAACTCATATTTAATGAAGTTTAATCCCCTGAGAGCGACAGCAGGAAAGTGGGTGCGCTGTTTATGAGTGGAGGATTTTCTTTTGGTGCGGAATAATTTTTTGGAAGTCACTCGTAATGAGAAACGACTACTTCTTAAAGAAACCAATTTAGGGAAAACAATTTAACCCTGAACGAATTCAAAGTCGTTAAATTTTCATCGGCCATTAAAAAGTTTTTGGAAGAGAAATAATTTTTGTACTTTTAAAAGGGAAGAACTAAGAAATTATCATAAGAGATGATTCGGGATAAGTTGATGGCTTATTGAATGAATTAAGGAAAACTTTAAGCAACTTTTTAAATGCCTAAACAGTGGAATTCTTCGAATGATAATTCGTTCCTTTTATTCATTATGGCTTTTGGTGACGCTTTTCGGTTCATTTGTTGCAATAAAAATGGAATAGCATCGTGAAAGCTCTGTTTTGAATTGGATAAATCAATTAGGGAAATATTTGAATTCATGCCAACTTTTGGAGAAATTTAATGGGTTTTTTTATTTTTTTGCAATTAACTTAAGTTCGGTTAATGGGAACTTTGTAACACTTTCAATTAAATATTCATGTATCGAATATTTTCTTCTAAACACATCTTTTTTTCTATTTATTTGTTTTTAATACATCATTCTGCATCACTTAATATCATTTGACTTTTATTATTTTAATCGTTAATAGAATTAAATATTTTGACATTGAACATAAGCTTTTATATATGGAGAAATAATGACTGTTTAGTTTAATGATACAAGTAAATTATTCAATTTATGTATTTGAATTGTAGGATAGCCTTAATGTCAGTTAACATCAGTAATAAGTTTAAATGCCATAATTTTACTTTCTCCTATAGGAAGTATACAAAGAGAAAGTATTATAATTGTCGAAAAATTCGACCTTGGGATTTTGATGAATCTCCCTGTTTTACCCCCCCCCCCCCTGAGAAAAAAGCATTTTGGGGTTATACGAGATAATTAAAAAAAGAAGAAGGATAGATTAATGAAATTAGGTCTGTGGCCTTTACGCCTAAATCGTTGATCTGTCCCAATTTTAGGACGAAATCTGTTAACGGGAAATTTGTCTTTATATCTCTCCGACCGTGCCCAGGTGGATATGATAACTCGAAATTGCTAAACAATAGATGAATAAAATTCGGCATATGGTTTCATCACCAGAATTGTATATCTGCATTAATTTTTGTACAAAGGATAAACTCTGTATCGGTCTGTTTGTGAAATAACTGAAACATTCAACAAGTTGGATGGATGAATTTTAGTATGTGATCTTAACACCAAAATTGTAAATCTGAACAAATTTTGGATTCAATCAACTAAAGAGAAGATGTTCAAAATGATACTCTATTTTCTTCGCCATACGATGAATCTAAATACAAAATTTACTATATTGCGTAAGTATATGAGAATGTCGAAATGCAGAATACTCCTTATTTATTTTAAACAGAATTTTTAAATAAATTTTAAAATTTTGGTTGAAAATAGTGTGTAGCCGCTTGCATGGTGTCTAAACCGACTAATAAATTATCAAGATATACTGTTCCCAAATTAATAATAAAATTTTTTAAAAATTATTTTATAAGAATTCTTTTAATTATTTTATAAGAATTCTTTTAATTATTGATTATTACTTTTTAATATGAGGAAGCAAGCAAAATCCTATTAGAATGCTATGCAGAAATTTTCTTCATTTCAGGGTGGATATTAGATATCAAGAATGAGTTTTTGTTTAATCAAGTGTTAAAAACGTTTTACCCAATTTCTTTCAACATTTAACGCTAAAATAGTAGCAAAAGTTTTGTTTAATTGGAAAAAAAAATATTGTATTATGCAAACCTACTCTTTTTTGTTTTATTTAATTATTTGAATCATCAAATAGTTCTTAATCTATACCTTTTGAAAATATCTGATTTGGAAATTTTATCATTCTCTGAAATTTATTTTAAAATCTTAATTTCATTTCTCTCAGAATTTTGAAATTGTCTGCTATGTAAATACCAGAAACATTTTCCCATGATAGTTTTTAATGAATTTATAGCAATTTCATTTTTAATTATAAAATACACCTCCCATTTTTCCATAACCATAATTTAACTGCACGACATAATTACAAAATATTAGATTTTTATTTTTCTCATATACATATGCAAAAGCAATTGTTCTTATAAGCTCATCGCACTTAAAGCCTTTTAGCCCTTTTGATGTTCCTTTCGTTGTTTTGCTTGTTGCTAATAACTTACATTATAAATAAGCATTTTTGTTTAATTATAAGAGATATGGTATGGATTTATTATTTTAACACAGGTATTCTCAGTTTATAGAAGGTGATCCTTGGAATGAAGCAAAGATGTGTCGAAAATAACTTTTGAAATATATAAAATAAATTATACAAATATACTGATTTAGAAAAATTAAATGAGTCCAGTAGATTCAGTTAATTATGCATAAGTTTTAACACTTTAGCACGAATTATTAGAAAACCAAATTATGGGGTTGGGGGAAAATACAATGAAAATCATTGAAAGAATGGGGCAGAGAAAATTTCGATTTTCTTATCTTAATACATCATCTTACAAATTATAATATATAATCAAAAATCTTAAAGAGAGTATTTTGATGAAAAAAAGCTAAATTGTTTTCTCTCTTTTCATGACGGTGTAAGATATAGTTGCTGTCCCTTCATAGGGTCATTATTTTGGAGCCTTTAATCTACATGGCTTCTAATCATACAATATAGATAGTTTTTTTTCCTTGGCCAATTGTATCATCACAAGGGTGTGACGAATAAGTTTAATGCTAATGAACTGAAACAAAATCTTACTCGTGCTAATGAGCTAGTGATATGACAGGTGTATCAGTCTATTACTGTATTTGTTCCTCTCGCAAAACTTTGCTGGCCTATGGTAACGTCTCGGTTTCAAAGCCGGAGGGGTCCAGGCCTTAAGCCTAATTCCTAATGTGGGAATGATGTAGGTTCACTCGGACATCGAGGGTCAAACGTCCTCACGAAGTTTGGAGCGCGGCTCAGGTATCTTTCTGGACAGCTGAGAACAGTTCAAAATTACGTGGTCCGTCCAGAATGGTCGTCTTGTTGTTTCAGAAGGAGACGTTAATATAACTGAAGATAATAGCACCGCTCATGATAAGCTAGTGATATGACAGGTGTACCAGTCCATTACAGTATTTGTTCCTCTTGCAAAACTTCGCTGGCCTGTGGTAACGTCTCGGCTTCAAAGCCAGAGGGGTCCAGGCTCGAAGCCTAATTCCTAATGCTGGAATGATGTGGGTTCACTCGGACACCGAGGATCAAACATCCTCACGAAGTTTGGAGCGCGGCTCAGGTATCGTCCTGGACAGCTGAGAACAGTTCAATATTGCTTGGTCCGCACTAGAATGGTCGTCCTGTTGTTTCAGAAGGAGAAATCAATATAACTGAAGATAACAGTACCGCTCATGAGGAACAGGTTAAAATGCTACTGAAAATTAGGTTTCATTGTCTGGAATATTGAGGATGCCTAACATGAATTTTGAGTTAAGAGGTGAGAAAAGAATATCTTATCCATAACGAATAGCTTAATAAAATCTTTCAGTGTTTTTTCCCTACCTAAATTCTATCTTCCTTTTTCATTTTTTTCCTCGCCTTACTCTTAACGCCATTATATTTTTTACGAGCCCGACTCCAGGGAGAAAATCGAGTTACCCTTAATGGTGGATTTTGCTCGCAGCAGGACCGTCCTGCACTCGACTCTGCTGGGTGATAGATGCAAATTCTCACAAAAAGAGGGGCTATTTGTGGAAGGCAAGCATGAGGAGAAAAAAAGAACCCTCTGATATCAGCAAAGAAAGCGAGGGAAAGAGTCGTCTGAGTATGCAAATGCTGCCACCGCAGGCTTCTTAAACATCAGGGCCCTTTGAAGATCATTTGCACGGGGCCTCTATCCATCAACTGTGACCATGAATCTCCCATGAAAAGAACGTCAGGACCAAACGACAAGCGCCCATCAGCAGGCGTTCCTCCCCTACAAAATAGCCTTTCTTCTATGTGCTACTAAATTTAGTCTATTTTGCTTAGATGCACCCTTCCATACCACCAAATACATTTTTTTCCCTTACCCCCTTCCATATTTACTCATTTTGTGCGCATGCACCGCTGACAGTTGACCAATGGCAGCATCCTCCGACAATGGAGAAACCTTTTCCGGTGCGGTAAACAAGAAAACCGATTTTTTTTTCGAATCCGGTTGGATGAATCCGGATTTTCCGGTTTCCTCAGCCATCCTTCTCGCTCCAGACATTTCTATTTTTTTTTTTCAATACGATTGTGAATATAGATTATTGAGGATATCGATAGGGGCTTTACTTTGTTTGCTTTTTGAGTTCTAATCGAAATCGGTAGTTTTTTAATGGCTTCACATAGGACATTGGGCAGAAATCCCTAGTAAGAGCATAAGAAACGATCATAGCACTTACTTCCTTCATTTTTAAGTAAAAATAGTTAAGATAATTAGCTTAACTTGTTAAACAGCATTAATTCTCTCTGAATTGTAATTTTTATCTGAAATTTATTTTTTATGCATTAATTATTAATGCTCCATTTCCTTAATTTTCCAATTTTTGCGGTCGACACATATTTTTTCTAATGGAACTCAGGGTGCAAAATTTATTTTCTTTCGTAAAGGGGTTATTTATCAAGAAAGTTTGAAGAGCATTGGATTTATAGAAGTATCCAGAAGCTCTTAATTACAATAGTTATGTCTAGAAATCAAAACCTAAATGATTAGCTAGAAAAGTTTACATTTTCTTTCCACAGTATTGTTGTCTGCTAACTTTCTTATATATAATTTTATTTTGTTATAAAAGATATAAGAATTAAGAAGATTCAATAAGTCGTTGTATTCAAAAGCAGTTTATTTTCTCAGCTTTTTTCTGGAGCGTATTTGAGGTAAATTATTTTGAACTCATTTATTTGCATTTTAAAATACCAACCAACTTCATCTTTCGAAAACATGCGCTTTGTAAGTTGCGACCTTGTAATTTTGTATTTAATTAAAATGTTCAAATTTCACATCTGTTTATCAATAACTACCTATAAAATCTGTCTTACGGAACGGTTATTATTGAAAAGTTCTAAATATGCTTAATGACCAAAATAAAACGTGGAAATTCTAACTCAATTAATCTAATTTAATATTATGCACTATAAATTTTTAATAGAGAAATTGTAGAATTTTTAAATACACTTTGATTGCATATGCATTTCGTAATTATTTTAATTTATTTCTATATTATTATTCAGCGTTTTATTCAACAATTTTTTTTCCAGAGAAGATTCAATGTTTTAATTTTGGAAATTCAAACTTTAAATCCTAAGTAAAACTATAAAATGATAACAGGCGAGATTAATTCGGCAAATTGGTAAAATATATTTTCATGCTTGTAATCAAATGGAAAAAAATAATCATTTGCACGGATTGTGTGTCACCCACAAGGGAGAGGTTGAAACTGCCAACCAGTAAACAAAAGAAAGATTTTCACAGGTTGGTAAAGACAGATTGGTACAGCATCTGTCCCGTCCATAAGGAAGAGACGAAAAGCACCAGCTATTAAGCAAAGGAAAATTTCCACTGGTACAGCATCTGTACCGCCCGTAAGAAAGACGTTCAAAACAAAATTAACTTCAAAAATGTTTCCGTATTCAATTCCTACTGTTAGTTCACACTCTCCCTATATATATTTATCCTGTTCAAATTTTCAATTGTTAATAAAATACTTTTTATTCATCCACTCAAGTTCAAATACATTTTTTAAAACTTGTAGTGGATGACACTTGATGTTAATACAGTTTTTCAAATATTAATTCATTAACTAAATTGAATTAATTAATTTTATTTATTAGAGTCTCGCAACTTTGCCGCCAAATCGCCAAAATGGTCGCCAAATTTGTTGCCAAGGTCGCCAAATTTATCTCAAATGTCGCCAAATTTGTCGCCAATATTAGGATCTCAGGAAAACGACTTTATAGCTTTGTAACAATATGGAATATGTCATTGCACAGTGCATGGCAACATGCAGTTGGATGTGTATTGACAGACAGAGTTGTGTTTTGCCATGTGTCTCTGACATTGGATGAATTGATTTCGTGTGTTGATTAGGAATTTTAATTAGCAAATTGCTGTTTAAATAACATAAAAATAAACACATACATAAAGCAAAGAAACAGCATCTGAATCGTAAAAATTTAAAAATAACCAATCTCGCAGGAATGAATGTTGCACTTGTGATTACTATTTTTTGTGGAAAATTCTCATTTTTATTTTCTTGTATATAAAATTGAATTTATATTGTAATCGTCAAAAAATTTGGTCTTGTAAGTAGGAATTGACTTAAATTTTTTTTTATATTACTTGTACTTCCTTATTATGAAAGAATTTCATATTCTTTTCATTAATTTTTATTTCCATGCCTTCGTATGCTTCAATTAAAAAAGTTAATGAAACAATTTCTCCCCTTATTGGTGGATGGAAACCGAACCTACAAATAACCCGATCCTTTTTCATACATATTTTGAGCAGACGTCCTCCTCTTTCCCGAGCGGAACGACAATCGGATGGTTGGCAAAGGGGCGCACTTTTCGGTAACGAAAACCACATTTCACGCCCCATTACCGATCATATTTTCCAAAACCGCCCCGCGCTCCCTTCTTTACAATAAATTACCCCAGATTTCCTGAGTTCCAATAAGTGCTATCATTCCATGTCCGGCCCCGGCTGAAAATCTCTTTTCAAAAAACAAAGTGCGTTATTTGTTTTTATATCCGCGACTTCACTCTTGATTCATCGATGGCTTAAAGAGACGGCAATAACGAAGCAGCTCCAGAACATCGGGTTTATGTTGGGGAAGCAGCGGGGAGCGCTTTATTTTGTTTCGAATGATGTTATTTGATTTTGGCTTAAGGGCCAAAATGATGATTCGGAGATGGCTTGTAATTTTGAAAGCCATGCTCCCGGTCATGGATATTATGAATGGGTTATTTTCCTGAAAGAGATTATTTTTAAGAACGGGATGGGGGGGGGATGGTTAAAAGCAAAGAATTCAAGACTATAACGCTTATCAATTTTTTTACACTATTTTAATTCCATTTCTATAATCTGTAGCCTGCGATTGTAAATAATAAGCTCTTGTTGAGAGCCAACTTGTTGCAAATTAATGAAACTGACAATAAGTTTTGAAACAAAAACATCCTAATCCGAATCTACAAATGACAATTTTAATTTTACTTCAGGTCAATGGAGTATCTAGTCAAGTAGGTTTAAAACCACCAACAGTTATGTAATAAGTGGCGTAATTAAAAATTTCAATACTTGTAACCGTCTTGCTTACATCCACATTTTTATAATAATAGTATTGCTTTGTAAAATAGTATCATCTTTTCAGAAAATAGTGCATGCATAGGTGCAGCACTGGTCTGATGGCAGAATATAGGCTTCAGAACCGGAAGATCACTGTCTCTTGCCACGATTCCAATCAAGACCCGCTGTGTACGATTCCTTA
The DNA here is from genome assembly GCA_013235015.1 of Araneus ventricosus. Lineage (NCBI taxonomy): Eukaryota > Metazoa > Arthropoda > Arachnida > Araneae > Araneidae > Araneus > Araneus ventricosus. The sequence continues at coordinate 198,683 of BGPR01001509.1, forward strand.
AATTCGTTAGGACCAAACGTTTCTCCTCTCTGAAATTGGTTCAAAATGACGAAGCCCGCCCGAATAAAATACATATGTTACCGTGAAAGACCGAAATTTGGAGAATGTCGACTTTCACCGGTGAATGTCGACATTCACATAGTAATGTCACCGGTGAATGTCAACATTCACATTCTCCAGTTTCGGTCTTTCACAGTAACACATACATAGCTTAAAAGGATGCTAATCTAACTAAAACCAAATTAAATCTTGTTATTGATAGAAAGAGAGATTAATTTTGAGAAATATGCGCGGATAGTTAAGGAGACATACGACTGTTAAACCTCGAAAATTTTCGATTTTTTGAAAAAAATATTTATTATTTTCCTGTCTTTTCTGAACAATTTAAAACAATCGGCTTAAAAAATTCCCATAATTATGAAAGTTATGAAGGAAAATGTATCAACTATTCAACGTAAACATTAAATATGGCCTTAACTTTAAAGCGCTATATGTCAAAATGTGTTTTTTTGATATTGTTCGCACGATATCTCAAGTACTATTGAATAATTTTTACATAACATTTTTACCGAATATGTATTGTGCTATGTTCTACAAATTTAACCATATTTTTGTACATATTTCCTCCAAAGAAGTTTTTTTTGGGGTTTAGAAAAGTTGAAATTTTAATAATTGTTAAATTTTTATTTTAAATTGATATATAAAATAGAAACGAAATTTAAATGTTAATAAATTGAGGTTCGGTTTCTTAAACAGATTGTTTGGATTACTTAGATACCCAAAATATTGTGTTCAGACAAATATTTTATCCTTAATCATGCGCGCAAGGTAACTATCTCATTTCTCTCCAAAAATTATACCCATATTTATTACTATATCAAAAAAGTACATACCAATATAAAGGTTTGAAAATGTGTGTACTATAAGAGCAAGAACAGATAATTTCTAGAAGAAAAGGGAGTTTGTGAATCGGATTTTTTCAGAGATATAATGTATCGAATTTGACAGTTTCCCCCATTTTTTCGAGGATTAAGAGTCGTATGTCTCCTTAAACCATTTTGACACTGTTTCATTAAAAATGTACTTCCCAGTATATTTGTACTTATGGTGCTCTTTAAATTCCATTAATATAAAATTATCGTTCATTTTTCAAAAACAGCTGCTTTTAAATGTTGAGGTATTCTTCTGTGAATATTGTGACAAAATCGTCTTGTGGGTGTACGTGAATGCAGTCCATTAAGCAGGATTACAAAAATGAAGTTCTTTATTTTACAGGTATGCTAAGCAAAGAAACGTTACACAAGTATTAAAACAGCACTTGTTAAAAATTCACAACAGAGACTACCATTAAATCTCAACACAGCGCTCAAAGGTTTCCTGTTAGCTCACCAGCTTGCTTGTAGATCAAAATCCAACTGACTCTTCTTGGCTTGAGAGCTTGCATGCATTTATACTTTTGAACAGGAAGCGACTTCATTACGTAGGAAGTGACGCAATCTCTAGAAAGTTCATGAAACCAGTAGAAGTAGGTTGAAAGTTCGAGGTCCTTTTAGAAAATTCCTTTTGTCGACGAAGTCGCCAAGTTTGTCGCCAAGTCGCCAAATTTATTGCCAAGGTCGCCAAGTTTGTCGCCAAGATTAGCATCTCAGGGAAACAACTTTATAGCTTTGTAACAGTATGTAAATGAAAGATTTTAATTAAGATGTGTAGATCCAAAAATGAAAAAAATAATGCGGTTAGATGGGTAATTTTGTTCATATGAACTGTTCGATGAAGGGGAGGCACTGGAAAGAATCTTAATTTGTTCAGAATGATACTTGTTTGCCACTGAAGGACCGAAATGAGGTATTTGGGATGGCTTGAACACTTTAAAGCCAGGCTATGGATAATGAGAGCGAGTTATTTTTTGAGAAAATAGATTACCTTTGAGAAAAGAGTGGATGGATTTTTGAAAGAAAAAAAGTAAAAAATCCAAGAAATGATTCAGTGCTCTGCAATACTTTTACAAATGGGCACTTTTTAAAGTTTCTTTTCTAAAAATTGTAGCCTCTGTTTTTAAAATAGCAGCTTTTACTTAATTACACTTTTGTTCAGAACTTGTCAAATGTTGATGTAAATGTTTAAAAGACAAGGAGCGGGGATTCAAAGTAATGATTTTATCTGATGATTGCGCACAAGAGTTTTTACACTTATAAATCCCTTTCAACCTCATTTGTGTGAGATGTGAGATACAGCCCAGAATTTTTTAAAATACTTACTTTGAAATATTGAGCTTTCATTCATTGTTTATCTTGTTGCAAAATGGTAAGGATATACGGACATACAAAGCTATTGCAAAAAAAAAAAAAAATGAAAATAAAAAATGTGGTATCTTACAAGTGTGTATTTATCAAGAGCGACTCGGAATCGATGTAGAAATAATGCCTTTTTGGAAAGTAGCATATGCTTATCCATAAAAAAAGCGTTAAACTGGAATAGGTTCAATTTTTTGTTTTCGTTTTATTTCAAAGAAAAGTAAACAAATATGGAAATGAAATAAAAACTTGTAAGATATTGTCACTATATAAATCAGTTACTCTAATTTTTTGAAATTCTCTCATATAAGGAATATATCTTTTTATATTTTTCGGAATTAAGATAATTCATCATAGATTGTTACTTCATAAACATTGTTTTAGGAAATGATTACTATCAGGATAACTAGAACTGAGACCGTTGAATAATGACATAAAAACCAAAGAATGACTTACTTTGTAAGTCTGATTAAAATAGATAGTTAAATTACGTCATAAAATGTACTCTTTCGTATACATACTCCATTAAAAATGCTAATTATCTTCTACTAGATCCTATACCCGGTATTTATCTTATAATACATTCACATCCATGAATATGCTTATAGTTGGCTTTTCCATTTACTAGTATTGCACAACCCATCCTTTCTTTGTTTTCTCGCAACATACCAATCGATCTAAATAGATCTTTTTGTTGCATTTATGAGTTATATATGATAATATATAAGGCTTTTAAAAACGGGCCATTTAGATTGAATGCATTATTACAGTTTTATTCATTCCGACTTAAAGAATGGTCGTTTTTATTAAGCTTTATCTGTCAAATGGCGGTTCATTTAGCATAAACAGAAAGAGCTCTGTTGTTTTGGAAGATCATTACACTGCAAAATATAGCGGATAAAAACTTTCCGCTTCGAATAAACATAAATTTTGTACGCAAAGTTTTAGTCATTGCATTATACACACACGCAATGACTTGTTTACTAAATGCTTTATAGCACAGTCGAACCATCCGTCCCATGCGCTGCCCATTATAAGGGAAACGTTTTACATTACAAACCTTACAAGCTTTTCTTTCATTTCCAATTGTGACACGCAAATGTTTGAGATTCGGATCCTCTGTTTGTCGTGAACGCGTTCCCAATGCACATCGGTTCAGCCTCCTGTAATGAGGGTGAAATGTTTACAGAAGTATAGTTTTGTTACCAGACGACGATGTCTTTTCACTCTATTGGAGCATGTTATCGCCCTGATTTTTCCGATTTTTACTATTGGTGTGATATCCCAATCGCCGTGTTGTGGACAATAAAACCGTTTAAAAATTCGTTTCCTAATGAAACCGAGTGCTCTGTTTGTCTTCGGTGTGTGTAGGCATTATCATTAAAAAAAGATTCCGTCGCGTGCCGGCTCAGATTTTGGACAATGCCGTTTCGAATGTGGAAGGGAGCGTTAAGAAATTTCATTCTGGTGGAATACTGGATTTAATTCTGCGGTTTTCGATTTCGAACATTCTAGAATTTTAAAGTCGTTTCTAGGAATTATAAACTTGATTTTTTAAATTCAAAATGAGAAATACTCCTCAAAAGATTTCAAGATGTGGAAATATGTGTTTTTATAGCATTTATGTAATATACATTTGATTATTCATTAGTATTTATACTTTTTTTTCATTTAACAATCACAAACCTTTAATTACGAAGAAGACCATTTCTATAATATGAACCACCTACCCCTTTTTTTTGAAAAACAACAGCTGATGTGAAAATTATAAGATAGAAAAGAAATCTTTTGTAACAGTTAATATAGATGGAAATTAACCGTTTTTTTATTATTGTTGTTTTCTTTTGTTTCTAATTTATTTAACTTGAAAATTTTCAATTTATTATTTGTTAACTTTAGAACATGGATATTGCAAATCGATTTCTTTCAGAATTAATAGAATATTTAAGAAGAATTTTACTGTTCAGCTGTGTTTTGGCATTCGATTGATATTACTAAGCCAGAAAGTCACTTGGATAAAGTGGAGGGAGGACAATTGGGACACTTAATTTCCTTAATGTTCCTAACTTGTTAAGCAAACTATGAATCATATACTGCTTTGAGAGAAAATACCAGTTCGAATCGAAAACGTTGCTAACAAAGTTTTAATGGGAAAATTAGTAAATGCCAATCGTCCTTGTATTCTAGCCGCGACTGTGTGTGTTTTTTTATTTGTTGTAAAGTACCGTGTTAGTTTGCGGCCTCCTGTATTTTCTTTTATATTATTTTTTATTTTAATGTTATTTAGTTATTAATCAAGAAATTGAGTATAGGAAAGTGAATATTAATTGTCAACTTTTGAAATTTCGCAACCAGTGTTGCTTTGGTTTAGCCTTTATCTTATGAATCAGCGTACCTTGTATCGAATTGTTGTCCTCGAATATAGGCTTTGCTAGCGTTCTTCGGAACTGTCAATGACTAGAAATTTGTATGTCCGGAAGGAAAAGTCAATATATTTAGTATTTATTAGTCTTTTATATCATTTTTTTTATTTTAATGTAATTTAGTTATTAATCAAGAAATTGAGTATAGGAAAGTGAATAGTGGTTGTCAACTTTTGAA
>BGPR01001509.1:208393-226006 GCA_013235015.1 Araneus ventricosus
CTGTGCTTCGTTCAGTTACGTGCTGTTTCTTCTGCAAGGATCTGTGGCATTTTATTTTGTAATTTTCATATATTTTAATAGTTTTACAAAGCATCCTTTGTAATGTTTTATATTTTTTTATTGTTAAAATATGTCTGAAAACTTTGTTTCGATCTTTTTATTTCCTTCATACATTTGATGTTCCTTCTACCAATAGACTATTCAAAATTAAACACACTTAACCTGTACCTTGATGATTTCATAAAATATTCCTTCATAAACAGAAAAAAAGTTTTAATCAATTTTAACATCTAATATTTTGGGCTGGCACTTTCTGTAAGTGCGTGATGCATGTTGCAAAAAGTGCTCTGAAAGCTCTACAGCAGAGCCGTGGGATATAGAAGCTATCAGAATTAGGGCACATATGGTTATTTCTTGGGAAGTAGGCGCACGTACTAAGAAGGGATTTTCAAATTTTAATTATATTTTTAATTATTAAAATTAATTGAATTTTAATGTTTCTCTCTCAATACCTCGGGTATATTAATAGCAACAAAATATACATAAATATTTTAATTATTACAAGCGCAAATTTAAAAAACTAAAAAAAAAAATGTTTTCATTGATACCAATTTATTTTCGTTCATTCTTTTCTCTAGTTTTATTAAATAATTAGAAAGTGATTTTAAACACAATTTGAACATATTTGTGCACTCATTTTATTGTTTAATAAAAAATAAAACCAGTTTTATTATTTCATCAAATCTTTCACAGTTCCCATAATGCATTTCTACTATCCGATTGGCTAGCGGTACGTCATTACTCTCGATCATTTTATTGCGTTAATTACTTCATTTTACTGATCCAAAATCCATTTGATTTATTTGTTTTATACTTTTTATAGTCGCTCATATATGCTGATATCTTTGTTATAAAATGTTTATTCATCTCGCTCAAGTTTCTGTGTGCTTTCACTAAAAATCGAGGCGAAATCAATAATATATATATGTTTTGATTTCGTTTTCAAAACTTTGGGCTTTTATTTATTTGTTAAGTCATTATGCCAGGGCAACGCCGTGCGCGTACTGCTAGTAATCTATAAGAGCGATACACTCGTAGCAGCACTCGTCAATTGCTCGTAGATAGGCTCTGCGTAGCAAACCAAGATCAGGATAATCATGGGCATTTTTTACGTCTATCTACCTCACTCCAGTCTTGGAAAATTAAGAAACAGAACCATTTCTGAATATTTCAATCCTGCTTATAATAATCTATAAATAGCGTACACTACATTAACTCATGAATATAAAGCGATACATCTACAACTTAATCTATAAATAGCGTACATAATTAAAATATGCGTCCGATAGAAACTCATATCGCTAACAACCAAGGCTCAGGATAATCTGTGCATTTTTTTACTTCTATCTACCTCACTCCAGTCTCAGGAAAACTATAGAAACAGAACCGATTTCTGAATATTCAATCCTGCTTACAATAATCTATAAATAGCGTACACTAATTAAAAGCGTACTTAATGGAAGCTCTGCGAAATCAAGAAACCCAGATCCCAGGATAATCTGGGCATTTTACTTCTATCTACCTCACTCCAGTCTTGAGGAAACTACAGAAACAGAACCTATTTCTGAATTTTCAGTCACTGCTTACAATAATCTGAATAGCTTACTTATATTAATCTAAAATAGCGTACACTAATTCAACTTAATTCGTCGATAGGCTCGCTAGCAAGAAACCAAGATCAGGATAATCTGGGCATCTGGGCATTTTTACTTCTATCTACCTCACTCCAGTCTTGGGAAACTACAGAAACAGAACCTATTTCTGAATTTTCAATCCTGCTTACAATAATCTATAAATAGCGTACACTATATTAATCTATAAATAGCGTACACTAATTCAACAATTCGTCGACAGGCTCTGCGCTAACCAACCCAAGATCAGGATAATCTGGGCATTTTTACTTCTATCTACCTCACTCCAGTCTTGGAAAACTACAGAAACAGAACCGATTTCTGAGAATTCAAACGATATGCACTTTTTAAAAAAGAAGAAGCACGAGGTGTACACACGGCCAGCATTCAGGTAAACGGACACGACTTGAATTTATGCATACGGGAGTGGGTTCCGAAGGAAACAGTGTTATCACGCAAAAGTACTATCAGGACTCATGTAGCGTTTATGTTTCACTTCATTTATGCTGTTCCCAGAACAACGTGGTTTTCTTCTTGGGTCTCGCTATATAGCGTCATTTATTATTATACGCTGCACGTTTTGTCAGAGGTGATAACATATCGCTGTAGCCCATGACAACTTCTCCACCACCGATTAAGGCGTATCATGACACAGTCTCACATCCGGCATATTGATAGGGCTTATTAAAGCGTTTTTAGCATAAGCGTCCATTCTTTTAAATTCATTACTGCTTAATTATTGATATCATGGTATTCATGATGAAAAGTTGACCCACAAACTGGAGATAAAAAAATAATTGAACACGCTTTTTCGTGAAAAAAATGGCTCCCAAATTAATTTGGAGTGAAATACATAGAAATGCGTATACCTCTTTAAACAGTCATAGAATGTATATAAGGTGAAACGTATATAAGTAGTTTCAAAATTTAATCATTACGATTATACCGGACATCCTGTAGGGCTATGAAATGTGAAGAAATTATGTTTTTTTCCGTTTCTGAGAATGAAAAAATGTTTTATTAATGACCTTAATGCTTAAATAAGTTTTGTTCTTGGTAAAATGTATGAGAGGCAGAGATGGCGAAACCGCGAAGAGAATTATTTAAACATTGTAATATGAGTCTCTAGATTACTATTTTTGAAAGACATTTCACTCATTACTATGAGTGAGGTATTATTTTAAAGATAATAATTAGTTCTTTTAGAGAAAAGGGAGAAGCATTTTTTTGAATAACTACTTTGAAATACCAACTCGGAGATTTATTGCAAAATGTTAAGCCCGTGACCTTCTAGACTGGAAGCTGAGATTCTGATACCAGGTAACGGCAACCCACGTCGCTTAAAATGCTCCTAAGGTTTTATACGATTACTTGAAAAGAAATCATATAAAATCATTGCTATCCATATTTTGATTTCTTCAATAACTTCAAGATATATGATATTTGTTTCGTAGAGGGGCTCAATTTGCGGTAATTAATTTTAGTAGAGTAGTTTTATTAAAGTCGAATAATTAGTAATTCAATTAAAGTCGAGTAATTATTAATTTAATTAATGTCGAGAATCATACCGATGTCTCATAATTTTTTGATATCCTTGATAATGTGGTAGAACTTTGCTTAGAGGCATAATATTTTCTTTAATTACTTTATAGTGACATAAAATTTTCTGATCTGGATGAATTAAATCAGAATTTTTGATTATCGAGTTTTTGAGATTGACGATCCATTATACTCTCGAAATAATATGCTTAAATATGCAAGATAATCATAGCATTTTTTGGATTAAATGAATGTAGTTAATTTAAGTGACGACATAAGTGACGGTCATGTGATCTAGTATCCAACAGTACGCTATGATATGCTGTACTGCGGCACCACGTCTTTTTTTCTCCTGCAGGAAGTGTGCTGGAACCCAAAATTGCACTCGTACTGTGCATTTGGCATGTACTGCGTAAACTTGAATGGACTTCATTGGTATAGTGTTGTGGTCGCGAACCTATGACCCGCGAGTCACATACTGACCCAAGAAGGCTTTTAAAATGACACACGTGTTGAATTTTATAAACTTATTTTTTATATCATAAAAAAGAAAACAGAGAATCGAAATATTAAGAAATTAATGTTGTAAAACAAAAAGGAAACGCAATATTTTAGAGGATTTAAAATTGAGAATTAAAATAGGGACAACTGTCAAGTTTACCTGTTAAAAAATTTCGGTGTTTCCAAATCATTGGTATCCTTTTTGCGACACACTCCCCTCCTTTCTAAGTGACGCCACTGAGTTAGTGAACCACGGGCTGATAATAAAAAATAATGAAGAAAATTTTACTCACTTTTCAAAAAGGTTTGCCATCACAGTTATAGTATATACACATCATCGGATGTAACAAACAATACAATTAAATTTTTAATGTTAATTTGAAATAATAAAATTAAATTTATTAACAGATTTAACTTCTTATTATAACCTTAAGTTCATATGTTGTAGATTATGAAAATACTTTTATGTAAAAATTCTTCGGACAAAATCTTTAGGAAAATAATCACAAGACAAGCTCCTTTTCCACGAGCTCATCCCTCACCATAGATCCCTCTTTCGACTGTCATATATTATAACCTTACTTTTAACCTTACCTTTACTTCTGAGTATAACCTTACGTTCATATGTTGTAGATTATGAAAATACTTTTATGTAAAAATTCTTCGGACAAAATCTTTAGGAAAATAATCACAAGACAAGCTCCTTTTCCACGAGCTCATCCCTAACCATAGATCCCTCTTTCGACTGTCATATATTATAGCCTTACCTTTACTTCTGATTATGACCTTACGTTCATATGTTGTAGATTATGAAAATACCTTTATGTAAAAATTCTTCGGACAAAATCTTTAGGAAAATAATCACAAGACAAGTTCCTTTTCCACGAGCTCATCCCTTACCATAGATCCCTCTTTCGACTGTCATAGTTTCCACCACCAGCCTCAACAACTTCGATATTCTGCGGGAATTAAAAAGGTCCTTATCTGTCCCAAATATCGTATTAGGGAGTTACGCTATTGAGTAGCGAAATCGAATCAGCTTTGTGGACCCAAAGCTCTTTCTTTTATTAATAACTCATCTTTTTTTGTGTGCGACGATGAATGGTCTTATTCGACCGTTAGTTCTCACACATGAATAACACGTATCGGCTCCAATATTATTCTACGACAACGAAGGTACAAGCCACGAACTTAAGAGGAAAAAAAAAATGCTAGAAAAAGGATCCCCGCAAAATTTAATTTAACGCACCAGCAGCTTCCTATCAACGGTGGATTTTTTTCTCTCCCTTTTGGTACTTATATCTACCGGAGTTAAGTTCTTTGAGAAAGTTTTTTGGTTAACAAGGTTTTTTGGATATGGTGCTGGGAGGGGGCGGGTGGGGAGGGAAGGCTCAAGTGTGATGGAACTAAATATCTAGTTTCGTTGATTCCAGTATCGAGCAGGCAATAACAAGGTGTTTCTTTTGGAAGAAGTATGTGTATGCTTGCGTTAGAAATTCAATTATTGATATTTCTAACTTAAAAAAATAATAAAACTCTTGCATATTTTTTTCTAGGTGCGGAAAAGTAATATCGGAAAAACTATGTTTATGAATCTCGCATATACCGCCAAAGGCATTGAATACGTTTAGTGTATTTCATTATTAATGATGTCTTAGTGGTCAGAATTTTGTCTTTCTCTGATAATTCTAAGTGTTTCGAGATCTGCCCAAAATGTACTGCAGAACAGGCCACACCTGATCATATTCTTGCATGCCTGGGGCTTTCCCAACAAGATTTTGTTTCTAATCCTCTATTGACTTTGGATTTCTTCAGGGTACACAGGCTCATGGACCTGATATAGCTCTGCTGATCTTTGGGGAACATCATCATCATCAACAACAGATTATTAATGATGTCAAACTATGGTTCAAAGGCTTTTAAATACATTTTTGATATTTATATCTATGAACGAGTCATCTAAAAGTTTTAGAGTCGTTTCACAGAAAGTGTTTGAAGACTTTTCTTTATGTCCTCTGAGGAAAGATCAGTCATTCTACAGTTACAATCATCCATGCCATGTCTACAATTTGAATTCAAGTTCAAACGTGTGTCAGACATGTTACTTAAAAGCAGATGTCATTCATCTAGCAAAATTCATCAATAAGTTTTTCTTAATTTAAATATATACTCTAAGAATTTAATAACGAGTTCATGCAGGTGCCATTAGTAGGTTTGGCTAATGGCCTGCAATCTTTAATACTATCCTCTTCATCTTACTGCGGTTTAAATGTACGAATTTTTATGTAGTAGTACTGGAGTACATGCGATGTTAATCATACCATTCATCTACAAGACAGTTGGTTTTATTTCTATATGGATTGCTAAAGACTCGAAGCGTCAATAAACATAGGAAAGAAATTGCTAATAAATTTAAATGAAATAATTCGAGGTTTAATTTTTGAGTCGAGGCTTATTCATCATTAATTGTTTCCCCATTCTATATGAATTTCTAATCCATTCGATATTCAGTCTGTAGCTACATGTATATTTTACTACTGATAAAAATCGATGCACAGTTTTGAATAGGATATTTTCTCCCATAAATCGCACAACAGAAATAACTTTCAATTTCGAAATCTCATCTTACAGAAACCACTGCTTTTAAATAAAAAAATCACCCCACGGAGATGTATTTGCTATTCTTGTGTTTTTGTATGATTATGGCATGGTGTGTTTGGACAAAGCTAAGGACTGGTAACGTAAACTCCAAATAATTTTCCACGTTTATCTAATCATCTTTTTTCATTGCTACTCGAGTTTTCAGCAAATAAATTTCATAGCATTACTCAACACGTATTATTTGTGTTTTGTAAGCTCAATGTCATATTTTAGATTCGAAATCTTACTTTTGAAATTTTGTTATGAGATCTGAATTCAAAAGCAGGACTTGCCCACCCAGAAATGCTGTTAAACAATTCACGACAACACTTAATAAAGGCAACGAAGCGATTGCTATCGCCAGTATCGAATACAACAAATGGAACTGACCGTCACGCTTCACGACATTTGCATGTGAAAGTCGCGTAAACAATTCTGTTAGGTGCAATTAATGTCTCTGAAAACGTTAAAAATGACTTGGCGCGATTACACGCTAACAGAAGTTGTACTTCGTGTTGAAGGACTTTCCGAGGGAATAAAAGGAATAAATGTTGCTTTAAATAGGAGTTAGGGGAGGATTAACCTGGATTTATGCCGTTTCCTAATTCTTTACGAAACTGGAACAATGCAGAGATTTAAAGAAAGAACAGAGCTCATTAAGATGTTGCAACTTGGATTTTTTTTTTCAAAATCCATACTGACAAATTGAAGCGACGTAGCTAATAAATAAAGTAATGAAACATGGCACTGTGCACATCGGTAGTTTGTTTCGAGAAATTTTTTCAGAACCATGGTTTAAAATTTCGACGGAAGTCCCTAGTTATCTTCGCTTAACTTCAGAATGATACTTCAATCTAACAAATCGATTATGAAAGGAATTTTTGAACTGTTTCAATAACCCTTATTTAAGTTGATAAAATGATGAAACGAAACACGATGATGCGATGATGGAATATCGTATCAAAAACTCAATGAGAATTTTCAATGAGAATCAAATCATAAATCTTTTCAACCCGATTTTATTCAATAAATTCGAATAATTTATGCGATGGCCTAGCGAGAATAACTGGAGCCCGGGGCATAATATTATTTTTTCGCCCTATTGTGAAATTTCAATTCAAAAAGTGACGTAATTGCACTATTGTTTTCTTCCCATGGGGTACCCTAAGGATGGTGCCTGGGATATCTATACCACCTTCCCTCCGGTCACTTCGCTACTGCATCATTTATGCAGAATTGTGTTTAAAAGCATACCTAAATTTCATCTACTAAATAAGCACCCTGTTTTCAAACCACGTGAGGACTGCTTTGGGATCTTTTTCGTAATTTTGAACTGTGGTCAGGTGACAAGGATGCCATTTGCTCTGTCAACCGACACTTCAGATTTCCACGACTCACTAATGGCGGATGTTTGCCTCACGGCAGCAGATTTAACGTGCACCAGGCCCATGTACATGGTGGATCTTCGAGTCTCGTCATCCAGTCTCGAGACTCAGACTCTGTCATGCTGACACAATAGCCTCTGTTCATATCTAGAAGGATTACCAAGAAGAAACGAAGCATTCTCCCTTTTTTATTTTACAAAATTTCTTTGAATAAATTATCATTAATGGACATTAGAGCTATCGTAGAGCTCATTTTGTCGCAGTCGCTAGCCAGAAATCAATTTTTGGAAAATTGGTTTTAGAATCTCACTCGAATTTCTCATTAACCATTTGGTACGCTGACCGAATGATTTTCAGTTTTTAGGTTTCAAATATCACATCAAAAGCATATTTCTATATCACGTCATTGCTCATTTTTTAAATCAATTTTAACCATTAGGTACGGATCAATATTATTAGAGTTTATATATAAAAGAATTATCAACAAACGTTAAACTGCATTAGTTTCCTATCTTCAATTTTATTTTCAATAATTTATCGTTGAAAATAAAATTGAAGATAGGAGAAAAATATTGACGCAGAGCTCATCAAATATTGACGCACAGCCATTACGTAGAAATCGTATAATAATAATCAGTTTCAGTAATCAGCTTTCAGTCAATATAAGTAATCAGTTTTCGAATTTCATTGGTTGTCGTAACGATGAATTTAAAGATTGATTGCGAAATTCATGAAAAATTGCACTCATATTTTCCAAAACATGCAATTAGGAATAATAATAATGAATGGTTCATTTTGTGCTTTAGTTTTTAGCGGTATTGGGACTTTCATTTATTTTTGTTAAGTCAACCAGCGGGAGTGGTCTCCTCTAAACTTTCTCGTATACTTTCTAAGTGGAGATTCGTCAAAATCTCGAGTTCGAATTTTTTTGACGATTACAATACTTTCTCTTTGTATACTTCGTATACGAGAAAGTGAAACAAACAAACCTGAAATCAAATATCTGTTGACACGTTTCAAAAAAATATTACTTTGAAGCAGGTGCGATCAAATAGGCAATGCAATGAATACTAAAGCGAAAATTCTGCTTTGGAATTGAATTCCCAAGAAAACAATTTATACTACCACAACCGTAACAATTGCTAAAATAATGATATCGGTTTGAATTTCATGTACAACAATAAAAAAATTGTTACCATTCATGTTTGAAAACATTATTTATTGTTGTAAATAAAATTTACAACAATAACAGATTGCTACCAGTACGCATGCGCATGAGAATCGGATTAAAAGAAATTGAATATGCAATTTGAACGCCTCTTTTTGACCGATTTTGCCCAAAATTTTATACGGACCTACATTCCTGACGATAAAACTGTGTACCAAATTTTATCCATCTAGCTACTCAAGTTTTTGCGTTATAGCGTTCACATGACAGCGGACATACAGATAGACAAGACTTCCCGTTGACGGATTTTGTCCAAAATTTGATAGAAACCTACAAATTATGTTTAAAGACCTCATACCAAATTTCATCCCCGTAGCTCTAATAGTTGTCGAGTTATCGTGTTCACAGACAGACACACAGACAGACAGACATAATTCCAAAATTGTGTTTTTCGGACTTAGGGATGTCTAAAACTTGGATATTTGTCAAAATCTCGAGTTCGAATTTTTTGACGATTACAATACTTTCTCTTTGTATACTTCGTATACCAGAAAGTAAAAAAGTGTCAATTAATTTAATTCCTAACTTTCCAACGAAAAAGGGGTGAAATAATGAACAGAGTCAAAGTAGGTCACATTTGAAACCATCAAAATCAAAAATAGGAAAGCAAAAAGGATAACAATCACTTTTAACCGAAAGGGTAGAACATAATACATTTTTTAGCCATCTCTTCACATTTGTCCCGACGAAACTGAATTGATCACACTAATATTTTGCATCCTTTGCGCTCGCTCCTGAGACTGGCACCGGAACATCTATTTAAGTAAAATCTAAAAATCGCAGGAAATGTTGAAGTGAGATGGTATGCATTGCGTGGATTTATTTCTATCAACAGTATCTATCCTATTAAAATTCGAAGGTAAACAAACATATGTATCTATGTCCTTCTATCTTCTCACGAACCACTGAATCCTGAAACTAGCCGTAAGTATCAAAAGATGCAAAATAATCCAAGGAATCCATTTCGACTATTTAAATTCCGAAATTGTAATTAGTTAAAAAGATATTAATTAAAAACGTCAAAATGAATCAACGTGCTGCCATCTATTGGCAGCATGGTGAATTCATTCACGGCGGATTCTTTTTTCCCTATTACTTGTTTTCACATCCGGTGTTGCATTTTTTTATTTATTTAACTGAAGTTGGTATTTCTTTTTGAGCGAGCTTCTGTGTTTGTATTTATTAACATTGGAAAAAAATCATTTTCATGCTTTTTTTCTTTCTTTTTTGTACTACAGTGTTTAACTTCGTAACGTTTGTTAGGGAAAGTAAGTGACAATATTTTTGATTGTAGAGAAACACGGAGGCGAGGCACATGAAAATATATGGATCTCAAGGTCTCACGTGACCTCACTTCTCTCCGCCCGGGAATATCCTATTTTTCGTGATAGCCAGTGCAACGCCCGGCCACACAGCTAGTAATTCTATTATAAATAAGCACAAGGAGTATATAGGAAAAGAATATAAAATTACTTTTAAACTTATGAGTATAGTAAAAGAACTTTAAACGATTCATTTATGTAACAAATGTTCGCATAAATATTAAAATCGCAGGCATAAACCATGTACTTCCACTCCCAACGGGGGTGATTTTCCTTGCTTTTCTCCTGTACCTACTCAGAGTGACGCGCTTTGTCCAGCTTCGCAGTATATATAAAAGAGTTGAGCGTGCATTTTAGGTTAATTACTATGGTCTTATGAATTAAAATGGTGCTTCCAAGTTTGTCATGTAGCTGCAATTGCAATGCCTCTTTCACCAGAAATAACAATAATGTCCGGAGGTTAAGAACCTTCAGTTCAAGCACTCCGTTAACCCACAGCGCCATCACCAACTCATTTTGGAGCAGTACCTCTTCTCGATGAGCGGTTTGGCTCAAAATTTCACTTACATCTACATCTGTGATGCAAATATTACACACTAAAATTCATTAATCTAGCTTCTTGCGGTTTTTGAGATATACGTACGAAAAGACAGAACGACAGACGGCCAACCCTTTGGCGGATTTGGTCCAAATATTAAACGGATCTACAATTTTGGTGATGAAAACATATACCAAATTTATTACGTATTTACATAGCTCACTGCGTTTTTGAGTTAGTGTTTCCATATACACAAGATCGCACAGATATAAAGACTAACCTTTGACTGATTTCGTCCAAGATTATATGCCAAACTTCATCCATCTAGTTTGTTTCGCTTTTTTGTTATCGCATTCACAGACAAGATTCCAAAAAAACTTTTCGGACTCATGACCGTCTGAAACGTGATTTATGAAAATCTCAAGATCGAATTTTTTGACGATTACTACAACTGTGATGCAGATATCACACACTTTAATTCACTAATCTAGCTTCTTGCGGTTTTTGAGTTATACGTACGAATAGACCGACCGACATACAACCAACCCTTTGGCGTATTTGGTCCAAATATTATACGGATCTACGATTTTGGTGATGAAAGCATATGCCAAATTTATTACGTATTTACATAGCTCACTTCGTTTTTGAGTTAGTGTTTTCATATGCACAAGATCGAACAGATACATAGACTAACCTTTGACCGATTTCGTCCAAGATTATACTCCAATTTTCATCCATCTAGTTTGTTTCGTTTTTGAGTTTTCAAAAAAAACTTTTCGGACTTGTGACCGTCTAAAACGTAATTTATCAAAATCTCGAGATCGAATTTTTTGACGATTACCACAACTGTGATGCAGACATTACACACTAAAATTCATTACTCTAGATTCTTGCGTTTTTTGAGTTATATGAACGAACAGACAGACCTACAGACAGCCAACCCTTTGGCGGATTTGGTCCAAATGTTATACGGATCTACAATTTTGTTGATGAAAGCATATTAATTTATTTAACCTACAGAATAAGTGGTGAAGATAGTATTCCTGAAGCAAAAATAAAACATCTTTTCACGTTTCTCTTCGTATACTACGCATCCGAGAATGCAAATTCAAACCTAATAAAAAGGAATTGTTTCAAAGAATTTAAATTTGATTATATTTAAAAATTCGTTTAACATTCAAAATCACACCACAGAAAACATAATCATGGCTTATATGCAATGTTTATTAAAATAAGAGACTTTTCTTCCAGAAACATACTTATTCTAATGGGAAAACAGGTATTAACGGAAGAGTTGTTCGCTTTAAGACTATTTACGAATCTAAACTTATTTGTATAAATTTTCAATCATAGAGAAAAATTGTGTGATGCTTGTATGCAACACTGACCAGTTGCAGCAGTGGCCTATGCTGGGTGTTTTGAAATCTGAAAATTAATTTTTCCATTTGGAATATTTTTCAAAATTTAATAATGGATTTTTAACAAATTAATTATAAGAAATACATTACACATTAAGAGATAAAATTTTTAAATTATTATTCAATCAGCAGACAACAGAATTTGAATAATTTCTGAGTTTACTTTAATTTTAAGAAGTTGGTCTGAAGAGGAAATTAAAAAATGAAGAATTTTGACAATTTTTGTAATTAATCTTCCATCCTCAGGAACTAATTAAATTGGTACATTTATCAAGTTTTATGACTATGACTTTGCCCGACAGAAGGTTAAAAAAATCGAGGTCGCTTGAGTTCCTGCCTAGTATTATTTTTTTTTTCAATTAAAATCTGATGTTTTAAACCAATTTTTTACCTAACGATTACTTTTTATTTCGAAAACGCATATAAGGCGGCAAGTTGAAAGGTTGAATAAATAATGTCGTCCTTCAATTTCGCCTCGGAAAAAAAATCAAGAATAATGCACAACGGCAAAATTATGTTTATTTTAAAGTCTAAATGTTATCCTCCAATCAAAACGTAATATTCGAAATTACTTCAGGTTAGGTTTCCAACACAAGAACGAATACGGATTATTCAGACCAAATTTTTCTTATTTTTAAAACAATTACTCAAGCTAGATGAAAAGTCGGAACCTTTTATTCTGCCCATTAATTTTGATTTTCGCTGTATAATGTTTATATAATTCTGTCCGTGAAAATGTTAAATATTTTCAAGAAGAGTAATAAGACAAAATAAAATCTTACGTGTTGTAGGGACTTTCGAAAAAGTGGACTATTTTTTTCTAATGAAAGAAAAATTATAATGAATTGCTTATCAAGTGTATAGCAATAAAATACTGTTGAGATAATTTCATTTCTTGATTATTCCGATTCCTTAAACTTCTATTCTAAACATGTGTATCTAAAAGACGTTGAAAACAAATATTTCCTTGTGTTTCAATAACAAACGCAAAATTTGCTGAATTTTGTTCCATATCAAACAAATGAAAACTTTTTTGCTACAAAATTTGATGTGTAGATTATACGTTTTGAAAATCGTGGTAAAAAGTGCTTAACAAGTTTCTATGTTTACTTTAAAATCCTACGCACAGTGTACAATTATGCTTGATCGATGAGCGCAGGTAATAATTTTAGATCGCTCAGTTTTAACTGAACCTAAAGCAGAATAGAAACTTTATTTTTAAAAAATAACATAAAAGCCTTAATTATGAAGCGAAATCATTCGCGTCTGCAACACAAGGAAAATCAAAAACAGAAGACAAGAAATAATTTTCAGTTTATGAGGAAACAAGAAAATAAAGAGGTTGCATTTTCAAAATATCTTTCTTAAACACGATTCTAAAAATATTAAATTGATTGTTATAGTTTAATTGAATTTTTATAATTATTGCGTGGTTATAATTTAATTGAAACGTTTTTAAGGTGCTCACACGAGCTTTGAAAGCGATACGAAAAGCATAGGCTTATTCAGTGTGTTTTAAGTTTTAATGGCGTAATGAGCGCTGAATCAATTGTGCCATAATTCTAGGACCTATGCAAGGATGCCTAAGACTCCTAGGCAAAGAAAAATTCATGCGCCTTTTTCAGTACGCATTTACATCTTCTTATACATAACAAGGCATAAACAACTTTGAAATAAATAAAAAAAAATTCTAATTAACAGAACAGAATTGAAATTGTAATGCAAATTGTTTTTTAATAATTTGCATTACATTTTTAATAATACATTTAAAGCTAAATTTAAATACTCAATGCAGTTTAATATTCATTATGTAGCAGTTTTTTCTCATGCGCAAGAGTCCAAATGCTGTGGCATCCTCGGCGGTCACCTAGTGGCAAAACCATCCTTGCAACTGCTATAAAGGCAAACATTTGAAATTAAATTGCCTTTGATATTTGCTTTGGCGAAAGTTTAACAACTTTTATGCTGGTGAATTTTTTCCATTCTTAAAACATTTTTAACTTTGGATGTTCATCATCCAATTGCTGCGAAATCGGAAAATACTTGACATATTGTAATAAATGGCGTAGATTAACAGTTATTTGAATGATTAGGAAGTTGTGCATGTATTAATATAAAAAGACTGAAACGAAGAATAAAATATAAAATAGAAGCTTGAGAGCAGCGTCAAGTTAGGTTTCTTTCATGTGCCCAGTGGTGTATCGACTTGCTGGTTATGACTTATGACTGCTTTGGCGTTATGACTGCTTCCATAACTATCCATTTCTATAGGAACAACAAATCTGCAAATATTAACCATATAACTTCACCATGTTTTATTTTATATTGAAATATTTTAGGTGGATACAAATGGATTCCATGTGCTATAAAATAAGATCGGATTTCACCTCATCATGTGACGGTGGCTCAAAGTTACGATGTCAGTCCCAAAATAGCATTCGTAACTCTTCAAAATGGTACTTGAATCTAATTCAGCTATACCAAAATTGACAAAACCACTTCCTTAACGATGCATTTATGCCGGGACAACAAACCTGCAACTATTAAAACACTTCACTGGGTTTCATTTTGTGCTGAAATGTTTTAGTTACATGCAAATGAATTCCATAAGCTATAGAGCGCAACGAAATATTAAGGAGAGAAAAAAGGAAAAACCATCCCGACGCATTCGAATGTGTTTACAATTTATATTTTCAATCTTGAATCAGCGTGGACGCATGTTCTCTCGGCACACGCATGAACGAACTTTATCGAGAGGAAAAAAGCCCTGTCATGCAAAAAACACCACACCCAATTAGGTATCTCTTACCCGCAGACATTCTTATCTCAGGCAAAGTCAAAACAGAAGCTACCACAGGAGGAAAAGCTAATGGCTAGCTTTGAATAGTAATTTACTTTTTTTCCGATCTCAGCACGCCTTTTCTATGAGTGTGGGCGTTCTTCTACAACAGGATACGTGCAATTGAACTCGTCTGTCCATCTGTCTTCCAGTATATCGAGCATTAAACGCCGCTTTGGAACTGAAGGTGGAAAATTTGTCGCTTCGCGGATTCTGCCAAGGTTTTGTTACCGGTTTGCTTGTCGATTTCTTCCGAAGTAGTTGTGTCTGCAGATGTTAACTTCCTGTGAAAAGGTGACAAGCGGTAGAGTCTAATTGCAGCTGTTTTTTTCCTACCTCTTCTTTCGGAGGTAAAGCTTGGATACGCCCATATCGTTACATGCAATGATTAGTCCATTTGTTTCCGTTTAGGTAATTTGTTGAAATATGAGTCTTTCTTTCTTTTTTCATCAGGTAGAGTGAGCTTTATGTGGGTTAAATAGTTGGAAGCGAAACATTAAATAAACCACATAACCAACACTTGGAAAACTTCACATGGTTGTCACAATAACATATACAAATTTTTAAATGCCTGAAAAATATATATAAAGGATTGAGACACTACAATTATTATCAGTTTTTCCATAGAATTTTTACTGCATGGTCAAGATGAGTTTTGGCATAAAATATTTTTGATAGGCAAATAAATTGAAGATAAACTGTAGAGTTGTGTAGTAGAGTTTCAATGTGTATGTCTGTTTAATTTGCTAATTAAATTTATTGGACATAATCAGTTATTTTCACTGGAAAAGGAAATAATTCTCTAGGTAACGAACCTAGACATTTTTTTAAAGCTTAATTTTAAGAGCTTGAATTTTGAAAAAAAAGTCATTTGGGAATATTTATTTTTAATTTGTGTAAAAAGAGAATGAAATTTGTTTGTATCAGAGGAAAAAAAAAAGAGTTAAACCAATAAATACAGAACGAGTAAAAATGTCTATTTATAGCACATATTTCCTTCATTTCAGAGATCGTCTTTACTGAAAGGAGAACTTTTATAAAATTTTAAGGAAAAAGATGAAACACTGACTTGCATATTTTCAATTTAATAAAATCTACGTCTGTGAATATGCTGTTTTCCAAAACTTTCTAGACTGAAAAAATGACCTAATATATGAGGCATGCAATGAAGATTTCTTTTTCTGATCGAAATCTATGAAAGCATTTTTCATTTGAAAAATGACAAATATTCTTTAATATATTCTATACATAACAATAACATTTATTCTTTCATACCGACAATCATAGTAACTTCAATATATTCACACTTCTAAAAGATCAATAGTTTACAACAATTATTAGCTATTCACCATCAGAAACAATATCAAACTCATCTGTGTAAATCAGGGTTTCTGAAACTCTTTCTACTTGCGGCGCCATTTCGGCTGTTTAAATATTCCACGAAAATATCCTCATCAAAGAAAAAACATTTCCGTGATTACATTTTAGCTGAAATATATACCAAGATTCTCATATTCGAACAAAACTATTTGTGACTTTATTTCATCTAAAAATGTTCAAGGACCTCAAAATTCTTAGTGATCCAATTTCAGTTGAAAAATATACCAGTACCCCACCAGGTAAAAATAAAGTTTTTCGTGCACCCATTTCACCTGCGAAATATATCGAAATTACCATATATGAACAAAGCATTTTCTTTATGTGTTTCAGCTGCAAAATATACTGAGATTATCAAATACGAATAAATATTTTCGTTACCAATTTCAGCTGAAAAATACAAGAGAACCCTAATTTATGTATAACCTCATTCATGACCCCATTTCAACTGCAAAATATACCAGGAATCTCATGTACGAACAAAACTATTTTGTGATCCCATTTCAGCAGAAAAATATATACTGGGATCTCCAGAAATAATCAAAATTTTCTGTGTAACCCAAAATATGGAAGTATCAAAGAAAAACAAGAAAATGAGGTATTGATTAATTATAGACAAAAAGAAGTTTAATTAGACATATATATTTGCAAAATTTTAATGAAATGTTTAAAAATAACAATGACATTCACATCCCATTTTCTGCTAGCCATCGAAGAATCTGACATAAGCACCTGCTGAAAATGCTTTCATGACATCACTTGGGAGCATGTCCAATAGTTTAAGAAGCCCTAGTGTAAAACATACCATAGAACTACATACCATACTGTAGGATATACATACAATGGGCAACAAACTACATACTATAGATTACAAAATAAAACTTTAAGAGTATATTCTTGGATATACATTCTATTCTGTAAAGCATACGCCTCCTGGCTATCTTACTAACATTCATAGACCTTTAAAAGGTGTTATTATCATTTCTGCGTGCTGTTATTTTTTTCACCATCCGCAAAAGCGAGTCCACTTTCCGGACAGGACAAGCTCATTAATTTCCTGTTACCATTTGCACACAAACCCCGTTATTTTCCACGCATGCTTCCGAGATGTTAATTATCACAAACACTTTTTTTT
>BGPR01001510.1:0-20430 GCA_013235015.1 Araneus ventricosus
AGAATTTTTCTGAATTACTTAGAAAGGCCAAGGAACTGCCTTTGAACTTCGACCATGTAACGAATAGGTTTGAACCTCACAATTTACAGTGAAGATTCGGACCCCGAGGGCTTAGGGACCGACCAGAAATTGTTGAAAAGAAAGTGATTTGGGTTCACCTGTTTACAGAAAGTTGATACGAACTTTCATCATGATTTGTTTCTGTCGCAATACTAGCATTTTCGTAAAAATAGCTAGTGGTATTCAAAATATGAAGGTTTTTTTTTAAATCCCAAATTTTTCCACATTGTTTTTGCTTATAACATGCAGAGTTTTCTACCAAATTATGAAATTACAGAATACGTGATAATATGTCAACAAAGTTTTAAATTAAATTCCAAAGCAAATACTTTGAATATTCGAGGGACATATATTTGTATTAAATAATTTTAACTGCCCATGCGGGAAACATAGCATAATTTTTTCTTTCTCACAGTTTCAGAACCAAATAACAGCTTATATAAAATTACTAATTAAACACGTATGGTGATTCGGAAAGATATCGGCATTGCAGTGAGCTGAATTTCTTGCTGCCGTCTAAGAGAAGCTAAATGATGAGGGGTTTCTTCACAAATTAAATTTTGATTTGAATTTCGAATACTTACATTGAACGGTATAAAAGCTGAATATGCTGAATACAAGCATACTCTATAAGTTAAGTACATAATTTAAATTGCAATAATACATGCGTGCTTTTCAAAAACTGTTTTATTTTATTATTTTAAAGATAAGAGTATAAACGAACAGAAATATCAAGTGATGTAATAAATAGATGTAACTTATCGATACCGTCTACTTAAATGTAATCTGCCATCAATATCCGTTGTGGAATTTTCACATTTTTCAAAGCTTAGACTGCGTGTGTTTTCGATCATCCTGTACTTTTATTAACAAAGTAGATAATAATACAAAACATCAAAAGGTAAGTATCGCAGCATTCATTTTAGTTTATAAATTGTAATGTAATAAATTCCAAATTACAGTAATGTAAATATATTAGATACAATAAAAGTTAAAACTATTATTTCATAAAGGACTAAAAGATCAATAAAATTTGTGAAGATAATTTCAAGAACAAATATACATTTCAAAAGAGAAAGATATCTGTTCTCGAAGGTTTAAAAATAGTTTATCTATTTTCTTGAATCGACAATAGAACAAAAACATTCACGTATATATTTAATCACTCTAACAGTGAAAAAGAGAAAATTCAAATCTTGTTTTCTATGATTTCTATTTTGTTTTTGTTGACACTAGAATTTCACTATAGTGGAAGTTTTGTATGATAAAATAATTCATAATAAAAACTGCAGCGAGCAAAATTTGTTCAACAACAATAAACG
The DNA here is from genome assembly GCA_013235015.1 of Araneus ventricosus. Lineage (NCBI taxonomy): Eukaryota > Metazoa > Arthropoda > Arachnida > Araneae > Araneidae > Araneus > Araneus ventricosus. The sequence continues at coordinate 1,383 of BGPR01001510.1, forward strand.
ATAAAACATTTCACTGGAAAGAACATGGATTATTTTTACGCAAATGAATATTTGTATTTTCAAAAATGCTGCAAATATCGATAGAATTATATTATTCTCGAAAAGATATCATTCATTTAACAAATAATTCTGACTTCGTGTGTTAAGAAAAGTAATAATTGTTTCAGTGCGATTAACTTTGCTATTCCGTATATTTATTCACAATTAAAAAAATAATGCTGAAAGGCGTGGAATATTTAATTTATTCTTTTGGAATAATTAATATACTTCGGTGAAGGAATAAATAAATAAATAATTCATATAAATAAATAATTAAAAAAAATATTTCTTTCAAGCAATTGAATTTAGTAAACAATTTGCCAGAAGTTCTTTTTAAAAAAAAGCCAACTCATACTAAATAAATATCCTGATGCAAATAATTTTTTTTACAAAAAACACTTCTACTGAATGTAGAAATAAGAAGAAAAAAATAATGCAGAAAATGTGGTATATGCAGAAGCTGAGATACAGAGCATAGTGATATCATGTGCAAACAGAAAACATTGCACGCAAGATCAAAAATTCACTGATAGTTTTGCAACATAGAAGCAAAAAAATGTCTTGCTGATGAATTACTGGACTACTTTTTTTAACCTGATGAAGACAGTGGCGTAAGGAGGTGTGAGAAGTGCCCTGGGTAATTAAATGATTTCTTCTGCCCCCATCATCATCAGTTGCTTAGCTTGTAAATGGTGCGCGGATAGCATTTTTCACCCCTCATCGTATTTGACTTTAATAAGTGGCATAACCCATTAACTCACCGTTTTGTACCATGGTCAGTAGCGTGATAATGGTCTTTATTATCCTCACTTATAGGTGTTCATCTCTCATTTTAAAATGGTAGACGATAGAGAAAGTAGTGATATGTTTATGAAAGTTGGGCCTGGATTGTTAAAGTTTTCTGTCATAATAAAGAGCTGCTATAGGTGGCGCTGACGTTGTAATCACAGTTCAGATTTCGAGAAGAAAGCCATAAACTGTCATTGCGCAAGAATCGCTGCACCATATCACAATCGATTCAAATTAGGCATTTTTCGTGCTTGCCAAGGACAGTTTATAGATTTCTTATCGATTCTGAATAAGCATTACAACCTGCAGCGCCACCTGTCAACATTTATAACTAATTTTGAAACTTTTGTATCAAATTTTTACGGCTTTTCAGACTAAGCATATCACTGGTTTCGTTCTCTTCTATCGACTCGCTGCCGAGTTATTTAATTTAAAATGAGGGAGTCCTTGTTGACACCCTGTAAGTGGCTTAACCGGCATAAATGGCGCCAGGGTATGGTATTATTTTTAAACCCCTCATCAAATTTGCTTTAAATTTACAAATATATTAATGTTTTGACTCTATGGCTTCCGACGACTTGCTCCTGGGCATTCATATAAACTCCTGGTCGCTACGCCTACTAGATGAAGAGGACGAAGAGAAAGATGAATGAGATGAGATAAGCAATAAGTCAATACATTCAACAGTTGCATTAGGAGAAATGACAGCCAGACGAAAATGCTGTCAAAGCAAGGTGAATTCATTGATCACTAGGCGATGTGATGAATTGACAGGGCAGTAAAATGCAGTGATTTTTTGTATGAATATTTGACTTGAATATTCTGTAGATTTGAGCTTGAATTTGTCTTTTGAATATTGTCAACCTAGACCAACATTTACTTTCCGACACCAGCTCTTTTATTTTAAAAGTGATTTGCTTTTTTCTAAAGATCAGCATTTTATTATTAAAACAATTTTATTTAAGTTGACATATGTTTCATGCTTGTAAAGATAGAATTTTGTTATCGATTTTTCCTCACTTGATATGCAGTAGAGCTTTGAAATTTTGTGCGCTTGCAGTTCTCGATGCAAATAAACTTTTCAATATTTACTAAATTTAACTATAGTTTAAAACAATTGATTTAAACTTTATTCCGTACTTTGGACCACATGGAGTGAATTTGAGAAAAGTTGATTCCAAGATTATGTAACATTTATGACAGTGATTTGGAAATACTAAGATTCCATTTCGATTCCACTGGAAAATTATACTTTTTCCAATCACCAATCAATTATAAAATAAACACAAAGTGTAGAAAATAATTAAATTAAAAAAATCACCTTTTAGTACACTAGCAGAAGTGTGCTTTAAGAACAATTTTATTAAATTTATTTCAATTGTAAATATGCATGTTCTCTATCATTCTTAGATACTCTTCTTCTTTGTCAGAGTGCAAAGGTGTTTGAATTGTAAATATCCATATTTTCCATCATTATTAGATACTCTTTGATTTTATATTTTGTTTGAGGCTAATGAGTTTAGTGCAACAAAAAAAATCATGACGCAGAGATCAATAGTTTGACAATTAATAGGAGTTTTGTACATTTATATCTTTTAGGTGCGAGTGTAAAGTTCAATTATTTTATATAGGAAATAAAAAAAATTCTAAGAATAAGTATTTTATTTTGATTTTATTAACCTGAGACCTGATCATGGAATGAAAAGGCACAAAAAATAAGCCTAGCTTCATTGTATTAAAATGAATATTTTCTTAGATTCTGAAGAAAAAATTGGTCCAACTTTTCACTTTATTTAGATCAAATCGTAGCAAACTATTTTTTGTTTTAAATCTTACTTTGAATGGAAGGTTTTAAAATGCACTGATTGAAAGTCAGGTGTTCACATTTAGAAATGCAAGAGTTGGCGAAGTTGGAGGAAAGCCGACAGAAATAAAATTGTTGTTTCCATAGCTGAAGTAGACAATCGCGGCTACCTTTTCAGAATGGAATTTGCTTACTTTAGCTATCCACTTTGGTTGTGTGTGCAGTGATATAGAGAAACGAAACAGGCATTTCTGACATCTCAAACTGTATTATTTTTTGAAAAAACAACTTACTTAGCTGTAAAATGTATGTAATGCCTAAATGGCATCTGCAGATATCTCGTCGTTGTAAAAATTCTAAGCACACTCAGTAGAGAGAGGTGAGTTTCAATTAAAAAACTATTGCTCCAGACGATATATTACAACTGTCACTGACATATTATTGACAATAGGACTCCAAAATTCGACATACGACTGTTAAACTTAAAATTTTCGATTTTATGAAAAACTGTATATTATTTCTCTGTCTTTTGAACAATTCAAAACAATCCGCGTTAAAAAAATCCTATAATAATGAAATTTATGAAGGAAAACGTATCAGCTTCCAACGTTAACATTGATATGAATATATCTTTAAAGCGCTGTATCTCAAAAATGTGTTTTTTTGATATTGCGCGCACGATATCAAGAACTATTGAATATTTTTACATACTTTAACTGAATATGTATTTACTATGTTCCACAAATTGAACCACAGTTTTGTACTCTATTTTTCCAAAGAAATTTTGGGGGGTCGAAAAGTTGAAATTTTAACAATTTTTAACATTTTAATTTTAAATTGGCATACAAAATAGAAATTAAAATTTAAATGTTAATAAATTGAGTTTAAGTTTCAAACAGACTGTTTGATTACCTAGATACCCAAAAAATATTGTGTTTAGACCCAATATTTTATCCGTAATCATGCGCAAGGTGACTATTCTATTTCTCCAAATAATTATACCTATATATTATATATATATATATATATATATATATATATATATATAATATAATATAATATATGGGTATAATTATATTCATATTGAAACATTAGCGAAGTATATTATCAGATGAAGTGAATATGCCTTTATATTTGTTAATGGCATATGGATGAAACGCGACATTCTATAGAATACCTAGAACTTTATAGAATGCCGTGTGTTTTAGGCAAAAGTAGAAATATGAGAATTATTACATACTTTCCTTAGATTAGTAGATGAATACCTAGATCTTCTATAGAATGACAAAATGATATTTAGGCAAAGTATGAAAAGGTCATGATAAGACCATTATTTAAAAAAAGTGCATACTTTAAAAATACAAATGCTATTTTGAAAATAATGAAAGAGTGCCATTAAAAAACTTTTTATTCACAATAAGAAAGAAAATGAAATTCTGCACAAAACAAAATTTATGTCCTTACTTATGATAAAACGAATTAAAATATGAACCTATTCTTATCAATAACGGAAATAATTTTATCTTGAATTGCACTTAATTTTATTTCTTAAAACGAATCGATGATGTATTTTTACACTTTGCCTTTTGACATTTGAATTCTATATAATGCCTAGGAATATGAAATGTTAATCATTATTTCATACATTGCCAGCTAGTTTTCGGCATTCTATAGAATGCTGGATTTATACATTGCCTTGTAACATATTGTATAAAAATAATGTTACTTAACTTACATGTACATTTCTTTCTAGTGAACAAGAGAAAAATATCTGCTATTGACGGAGATAAACCAAAAGTATGCAAGAGCATGCTGATTATTAAAATAAAGAAATATCTCTTCTTGCTTTAATCAGGGAAGGAGAAAAAAACTAAACGAATTAAGTAAAAATATATATCCACTTTATTGTAGTAAGATAGATTATTGTTTCTTGTTAAAAGCTTTTATCACAACAACTGTTCGTGCATGTGTAAGAAAACAATGACCGTACATGCAATGGAATATTATTACGGAAAAAAAAAATCAGCAGAACAGAAAAGAAAAAAAGAAACACTTTTCATCCTCAACAGAATTTTAAAAAAACGTCCTTTCTCTTCTTCATAATTTTATTTTCTTTGCTGTCCTTCCTGTTTCAAAGTACCATGATGAGCTTCTTAAAGAAAAAAGGAACGAAATCCACTCCTAAGCCTTCTTCAGTGGATTGTCTTGTCTGGAGAGCTACGGAACTCCCTGATCGCGGGAGTTCCGTTCACAGTCCACGTCGGAATGAGATTTTCATAATGAATGAGCTCGAGACAAAGTGAGCTGAGGAGAGGGGAAAGAGAGTGAGTCTCCTGGAGCTCAAGGATGGAGCTTTTTCTACTTTCTTTGTTCTGGCTTTAATGAATAGAAGATTTTAGTTTTAGGTCCATTATTTCCAGCAATTACTTTCTCCATTAAAGCAGGAAAAAAAGTTTTTCTCTCCTTGATAATTTACGTTCCGTTATAGATGCGTTTTAAAATGGTTTGTTCTAGGTGGGTAAAATTAATATTACCTCTACGTGAGGAAAGAGAAAAATAATACAGCGAAAGTTTGAGACAACCGAAATAAAGTAAGAATTTCTCCTCGACTTATGGCCTATGCGACTTCTACGACTACAAAACTCTATTTTAAATTTCAAAATAAAGCGTAATTTCAGGTTGTATTTTTTTATAGTAAGTACAACAGAGTACTCATATGTATTTTGGCGATATGTACAATAATCATAAGTAAAAGAATATTTCTTGCGTTTTGAATGAAAATATCAAAAAAATAAACGACTTGTTACCTTGTCGAAACGGTCATGTTGATGAGACTTGCATATTTATTGTGCTACTGCTTATCTTTTCTGTATGTAGATTCCTCAGAAATTACAGTTGTTTTGTTTGAGTTACCAGCTCATTTGCAAACTCTTAAAGGCTCAACGTTTATCCAGATTCAAGAATAGTTGCTTTATTTTATTTTTGAATCTAGTTTAACTTGAACCGTAGGATTTTTTTACTTGCATTTCTGACTAAGGTATCTTACAAAAGTTTGATAACGGTAAAAATTGCAAGCTATTTTGATTAACAATGATTTTGAAATCATAATCTCAGCATTTTAGATTATTTGAATTTCTAAGCGATTGTAATTACGTCCCTAAAAAAATCTCAAATTTATGAAATTCTTTCCAAAAGTATCAATGGTTATTCAAATTGAAGGATTAAATAAATCGTCAATTTAGTTGAGTTTATCTTCAAGAACATTTTATAAACTTATAAAAGATTTTAATAGCAACGTTTTTTTCAATAAGCAACAACAACAAAAAAGTTTATTGCGAAGACAGCGAAAGCGTTCACGAGCTCTTTGTTTTTTTAAGCAGCCACAAATTACAGTATTTCTGAGATTTGTATAAAATAATTAACGAATTAAACTGAAAAAAGAAATCCTCTTCATTGGGTAAATTGATTATATGAGGCTTTTTTTTTATATTTTATCATAACAAATGTTACTGCCGCAATAAAAAAATAAAGAATTTGCATCCATCCCACGGAATTCTTTTGATGTATAAAAAAACCCACCAAACAAAAGAAAAACACGCGCTTTAACTCTAGTGAATTTTTATTATTTTCTTTCCGTTTTATTTTCTCTGGATCTTTTTTTTAACGTTCATTTTTTTGTAAAGAAAATGTGCACACTTCTAATCTTCGTGGATTGCTTTGTCTGGAAAGGCAAGGAAACTCTGATGGCCGGAGTTCCGTTCATGTCCACGCTGGAATGAGATTTTCATAATGAGAGCTCGAAACGAAGTGAGCTAAGAGGGAGAAAGAAAGAGAGTGAGTCTCGGTCTCTGAGCTCAGATGGAGCTTTGTCCATTTTCTTTTGTTCCGGCTTTGTTAATAGAAAATAAAATCATTTTGTTAGGTTCGTTATTTACATTTATTTTTCATATTAAAGCAGGAAAATGTTTCTTCATTCATCTTCTTCATTTAATTTTATATTCTGCTATAGACGCATTATAAAAATGGTTCTGTTTGGGTAGGTATAATGTTAATTCTACTTGTAGAAAAGCGGAAATGATACAGAGGAAATGTGAAGATAACCAGAACATTAAGTAAGAACTGGAATTAATATTTGTTACTTGTTTTAAAATAAGTAAAATAACACATTTATTGTAGTATTTTACTATTTCTGTGTGTAGTTTGCTCAAAAGTTTCTGTCGAATTGTTTTCATTTGCTTTGTGTATTTTTTAATTAAAAAATCAGAACCGTAGGTGTTTCTTGTATTTGGATTTTGACAAAAGCATCTTTTTTTATAGTGAGATAATTTCAAAAATAAAAGATATTAAATTAATAGTGGTTTCCAAATCTTAACCTGAATCAGCATTTAAGATTCTGCCGAATTTCTAAAGTCATCGTATGTTCTCGGAAAACTTTTGAAATTTACGAGAGCCTTCTCCAAAACCGTGGGCAGATATTCGAATCGAAGCATTAATCAAATAAATCAGTTATTTAGGCTTTGCATATCTTAAAGAATCAATGAAATAACTTCTTAAAAGTTTTTTTAATACCACCGTTTCTTTCAATAAGAACAGAAAACTCTTTTGCTATTTATTCCAAACTGTTCACAAGCTCTCCTTTTCTTTTATAGGCAACCAAATTACTGGATTTCTTAATTTTTTTATCCAAAAGAAAAAAAAAACTGATCGGATTAAGGAAATAAGTACATCCTCATTGTGATAGACTGGATTATTTTTGAAGCTGATTAAAAAACGTTTTTATCACAACAAGCGTTCGTTCTCACGTAAAAGAAACAAAGAATGCACATCCACCCTAAAGAACTCTTTTATGGTTAAGGGGAAAAATTCCACCAAACGAAAGAAAAAAAGAATCTAGTTTCATCCTCAGCGAGTTATTTTTTTCGTCTTTTCTTTACATTTTTATTTTCTCTGTGTTTCTCTTTGGTTCCAAAGAACAATGAAATGTTCCTTGTTTTTTAATTAAATATTTTTTGAAAAAGGGAATAAAATCCATTCTTAAGTCTTCTACAATGGATTGCCTGTCTGGAGAGCACAAGGGAATCCCTGATCTCAGGAAGTTTCATCCCTGTCCAACGCCGAATTAGATTTTCATAATGAATGAGCTCTAGACAAAGTAAGATGAAGCGAGGAGAGAAAGAAAGAAAGTGAGCTCGATCTCTGGAGCTCTGGAGATGCAGCTTTGTCTACTTTCTTTTGTTCCGACTCTGTTAATAGAAAGTAAATGTTTTAGTTTTAGGTTCAGTATTCCCAGTAATTACTTTCTCTTTACAGCAAGAAAATTTTTACGTCACCATTTTATTAAATTGTAATGTGCTGTTTTAGATGTGTTATAAAAATAGTTTTAATCTTGTGTGTGAAAAATTAATGGTATGTCTGCATGTAAAAAGGAACGAATAGCATTGTATATGTCTGAAGATAACCAGAACAAGAAACCCGAATTCATATTTTTTTATGTTTAGTAGTGTGAGTGTATATTTGCTTTGATATTTGTAAACATTGCCAAGGGCGAAGTTGTCCACCCCTAGCAACCCCTCCGAGTTCAATCTACAACCCCCGAGGGTAAAATCCCCGGATGGACGCTTGTATCTCTTTGTGTTGTAATCCTTTTTGTGTGTGTGAGCTCTCGCTAGCTCAAATAAAGACATTTTAACTTTAATACAGTCCGCTCCTTGTGTGAATTATGAGTTATCTATTTAACGCCCAAACATTTTTGGTCCTTGTGAGCCGGAGAATATGGCTCGGACCTATGGATATATGTGAAACTAGTCATGTGTGAAGAACTCTTATGTTCTTTCGTATTCGTGTGTGTTGATGTGCCCAGTGAACTGCGTTGTCTCTTGTGTGCCGATCCTTTTATAACTGAGTGAGTACAAGAAACTTTTTCATTAAAATGTCAAAAAGTGTTTTAAACAAGAAAAAATCCTTAAAAGGTAACGTCACTAAAATTAAGGATAAAGTCAAAGATAAATTAAATGGTGCTGAAATTCAACTATATAGCAAGAAATGTGAACAATTTTCGGAAGATTTAAGTAAAATCTTTGATAACATTTTATCTAACTGTGAGGATGAAGAGACAGACAAATTTATTGAGGAACAATTATCAATTCAAGAGGACATAGATGAAATTTGGCTGTCTATAAATTCGCAATTAATTAAGCCAAACAATGATACTATGTCACAACATTCAAATGGTGAAAATGTGAAGCTTCCCAAGCTGTCACTCCCTTCCTTTAACGGAAACATTCAGGACTGGTTATCATTTAGCGACCTTCTTAAAGCTAGTGTGCATAATAATGAAAATTTAACCGGATCGATGAAACTGCAATATTTAAAAGGATTGCTAACAGGTGACGCGTCGAGGGTGATTCAATCTATTACCATCTCAGATGCGAACTATTTAACGGCATGGACATTATTAGAAGATCGCTTCTCTAACAAAAGAGATCAAGTGTTCGCGCATTTAAAAAGATTTATGTCCATACCTGCCTTACAGAGTGACTCCGCGTCGTCTGTCTTAAATCTTATAGATACCACTTACGAGTGCGTCAGGCCCTTGCAGACCTTGGGTTATGAGGTGGAACAATTTGCGGAGGTAATAGTTGTTTACATGCTTCTTCAAAAATTATATGCATCATCTAAATTATGGTTCGAACGAGAATTTAACAAAAGTAAAGAAATTCCAAGTTTAAAAGAGTTGCTCGATTTTTTAAAGAACTATGCGCGCACATCTCAATCCTCTAGAACTCCTACTAATTTAGAGCGCAACGTATATTCAAAAAATACAAGTCTGGTGATTTCTAATGTAAAAAATTCAAAACCAAAATGTGCATTTTGCAATAATGATAATCATGCTATTTATAAATGTGAAGAATTTTTAAAACTATCAGTAGATGACAAAATTCTATTTCTTAAGCAGAAAAGTCTTTGTTTCAACTGTTTTAAGGGTCATAATGCAAGAATTCGCAATTCAAAAGGAAATTGTAAGAAGTGTTTTAAGCGCCATAATACTCTGATTTATTTCGATCAAGGGAGAAATGCGACCAGCTGCGGAACTACTTCAGTAAATATCTGGGATGAGGTTAATTTAGAGCCTAGTCAACAAGTGTCAAACCACAGCTCCCTGAACCCAGCGGCGAACAACACCTTCCAGATGTTCCCGAACAATGACCCCTCTTTCGGATCCCCATTGCTTCTGGGGGAGAGATCGAGTTACAACGATTCAGAGAAATGTGCTCTCCTTAGTACGGCAACCTTGCTCATTTCAAATAGCGAAGGGGAAAGTTTGCCAGTGAAGGCAATTCTAGACTCAGGCGCTTGTTGTAATCTTATCTCAGAAAATTTAGTTGGACTATTGGGGGTTGAAAGGCTAAAAACAGATGCAGTGATTTCTTGTTTAAATGGTGATTCTGTTAGAGTAAAAACGCAATTAAAAACAGACATTTCCAATCTTACGGGAGACTACATCAGAAAAATAGACTTTCTTGTGTTGCCTAAAATAACTGGAATAACTCCTCAGAAGTGTTTGGACATTTCAGACCTTAATCTTCCACCAAACATTACCTTGGCAGATCCCCACTTCCATAAACCCGGAAAAAATGACCTTCTTTTAGGTAACGAATATTTTTGTGAGTTCCTAAGACCTGGACAGTGTCGTGTTCCCAATTCTCAATTAATTCTTCAAAATTCTGTCTTTGGTTTCCTGGCCAGTGGTCGTCTCAATGTGACAGGAGGCCAAAGAAGTAGAGTCATTCAATGTAAGTTAATTGCTAACTTAGAAGACTTACATAAGGATATAACAAAGTTTTGGGAACTGGAGAAAATTGAAAAGCCAATTAAGAGTGTTGAGGAAGAGAAATGTGAAAAACATTTCCTTAGAACTTATTCTAGAAACTCAGAGGGTCGGTATATAGTCCAATTACCACTAAAGAAAGATCCTGAGTGTTTAGATGAATCCAAAACATCGGCTTTGGGTAGTTTAAATTCACTGTGGAGACACCTCTCAAAAAATCCAGAACTCTTATCTTTGTATAGAGATTTTATGCAGGATTATGAAGCTCTAGATCATATGGAGTTAGTTACTGATAACAACGAACCAAGTACGTCTTATTATTTACCTCATCATGGGGTTTTCAAACCTGATAAGACGTCTACTAAGCTACGAGTGGTGTTTAATGCCTCAGCATTACGCTCTAATGGCCTATCACTAAATGACATACAAATGAACGGAGGCCTTACCCAAGAGGATCTATTATTTTTATTATGCTTCGATTTCGCAAGCATAAGTTTGTTTTTTCTGCTGACATCCGTAAAATGTACAGAATGATTCTGGTGGATCCTCAACAGAGAGACTTGCAACGAATTGTGGGGTAAAACGGTGAAAATGATACCGTTAAAACTTACAAATTAAATACGGTAACGTACGGTACTACTAGTGCATCGTACTTAGCCACTAGAGTGCTTCATCATCTAGTGAAAGATGAAGGACAGTGTTTTCCCCTGGCTGCGACTGTGCTGGACTCAGATTTTTATATGGACGACGTACTGACAGGAGGTGACAGTTTAGAAGAAGTGAGAGAGCTTCAGATACAGTTGATTCGTTTGGTTGCTAGAGCAGGCATGGAACTACACAAATGGAGAACAAACGCATCAAATCTACGAAGTAATATCTCAGAGGAGAAAGAATATTCTTTTTCGTGTTCCAGTGAAACCAAGGCTTTAGGAATACTGTGGGACCATCTCACAGATTGCTTTTCCTTCAAAGTCCTCCCTAGTCCACAAAATACGAAGCGAGCTGTGTTATCGAACATCGCAAGGATATTTGATCCGCTCGGTCTTCTAGGACCAGTAATTACTGTCGCCAAGATCTTTTTACAGAGACTTTGGAAACTAAAGATAGACTGGAATGATTCTCTTCCTGAACGAGAAGCCGAGGAGTGGGAAAGATTTCTGAACTCCTTGCATTCAATAAATCAACTGAGTGTTCCAAGACATGTGCTATGTGAATTTCCCGAAAAATTAGAAGTCCATGGATTCGCAGATGCATCAGAGAAAGCCTATGGAGCAGTAGTGTATCTTAAATCTTCAGCTGGTGAACGAAACTGTGTGCGTATTTTGTGCAGCAAATCCCGTGTGGCTCCTCTCAAGTCCATTTCAGTGCCAAAGCTTGAACTGTGTGCTACGCTTTTATTAGCGCAATTAGTGAAACGCGTGTTATGTGCCATCAAATTGGAAATCAACGATATTTATTTGTGGTCTGACTCAACTATCGTGCTTGCGTGGATCCAACATGAACCATGGGAACTTAAAACTTTCGTTGCAAACAGGATTGCAGCGATACAAGAATTGACCAAGAAAGAGCAGTGGTTTCATGTCAGTTCTGGAAACAATTCTGCTGACGTACTATCTAGAGGACTAGCCCCTGAAAAACTCTGTAACAATGAACTTTGGTGGACTGGTCCAAGCTTCCTGCAAGCAGACTTTCCTGTGCCTATGAGTACTCCAAACTCTAATGATGATGTTTATTTAAGTGAACTTAAGACTTCCAAACCCATATTTTTAACTTTAAATGCAAAGGAGAAGGAACTCTTTATTGATTGTTTACTTAGTGCCACTAACAGTTATCTGAAACTAATTCGTGTTATGAGTTTTATTTTTAGGTTTATTTTCAATAGCATGAATCCTCATTCACTGAGGTCAGGACCTCTAACAGGTGATGAATTAAAGGTAGCTTCTGAATACTTGATAAAAGAAGTTCAGGTAAGAGAATTTTCAAAGGAAATTTCTGCCTTAAGAAAAGAAAATTCTATTCCGAAGGGTAGTAATTTAAGAAATTTAAATCCCTTCATATAGATTCTAATGGAATTCTTAGAGTAGGAGGGCGCTTGGAATACTCCAACTTAACTGATAATCAAAAGCACTCTATTATCTTACCTAAATCTCATAGATTAACAAAACTTATCTTTGTTTATTTCCATTTTAAAAACTTACATGTAGGTCCTCAAGGTTTATTATGTGCAGTTCGACATAAGTTTTGGCCAATTCATGGTCGTAATTTATCTAGAAAAATTGTGAACGATTGCATTACTTGTTTTAGAAATAAACCTGTAGTAGCTAATCAAATTATGGGTAATCTTCCAGCAGAGAGAATTACTCCTACCTTTCCCTTTGATATCTGTGGTGTTGATTTTATAGGTCCCCTTTTAGTCAAACCTGTAGCTCAAAGAAGAATAACTGCTCGCAAAATGTATGTAGCAATATTTGTATGCTTTGTCACAAAGGCTGTGCATTTTGAATTAGTGACAGATCTAACCAGCGAAACCTTTATTGCTTATCTCAAGAGGTTTTTTGCCCGCCGTGGAAAAAGTTCCATTGTCTGTTCAGATAATGCAACAAATTTTGTGGGTGCACAGTCAGAGCTGAAACGCTTGAGTGACATGCTTAAAAAACCAGATGAAAATGTATCAGCATATCTAGCTTCTGAGGAAATAAAATGGAAATTTTCACCCCCTCGTTCCCCTTACTTTGGTGGATTATATGAAGCTGGAGTTAAATCATTCAAATATCATTTTAGGAGAGTAATGAAAAATACTAAAGTTTCAATTGAGGAAATTCTTACCATTATATCTCAAATAGAAGGAATTTTAAATTCCCGACCATTACACCCCTATCTTGTGATCCTACTGATTTAAGTGTATTAACTGCAGGACACTTTCTCATAGGACGACCCGTAACGTCAGTAGTAGAACCAGAGATCACAGACACCCTTGATAATCGTCTATCTAGGTGGCAAAGAACAACAAAGGTGGTTAAATTTATTTGGAAACGGTGGCATCGTGATTATTTAAACCACCTTCAACAACGCTCAAAATGGCAATTTGAGAAAAATGATTTAAAAATTGGATCTCTTGTTCTACTGAAGGAAGATAATATTCCTCCTTATAAATGGGTTATAGGTAGAGTTAAAGATGTTATTCCTGGCTCAGATGGAAAAATTCGTGTTGCTAATGTTCAAACACAATCAGGATTATATCGGACAGGAATTTCTAAAATTTGTGTTTTGCCAATGAATAGTAATGAATAATTTTTATTTTTATTGTTTCTTATTCTAATATTTGTTTGTGTATTACTTGTATTTTTCGTTTCAATTAATCTTATTTATATCTGCATGTGTAATTGTGCATTGATATTAATATTCAACTATACCTTGAAATTTTATATTTCAACCGGGGGAGAATGTTTAGTAGTGTGAGTGTATATTTGCTTTGATATTTGTAAACATTGCCAAGGGCGAAATTGTCCACCCCTAGCAACCCCTCCGAGTTCAATCTACAACCCCCGAGGGTAAAATCCCCCCGGATGGACGCTTGTATCTCTTTGTGTTGTAATCCTTTTTGTGTGTGTGAGCTCTCGCTAGCTCAAATAAAGACATTTTAACTTTAATACAGTCCGCTCCTTGTGTGAATTATGAGTTATCTATTTAACGCCCAAACAAGGTTAAAAATAAAGAAGTGTTTGTTAATCAGTACTTTCGAAAAAAGTTCTTCGCTTACTATGCAGTAGAAAATCGATGCACAACAGAAATGTTTTCGAAATGTCTTCTACTTCGCCCAAAACAATGCTACTTTGGTTTCGATTTCAGTATCCTACACCAATTTGAAACAAATAAAAGACGACGACCAGTGTTGTCTCAAATCAAAACGCGTATGAGCGAAAACCATCTTATACGAAGAAATGCAAAATTACTGACACAGTGTAAAGAACAAACCAATGAAAAAATAATATAAGCATGTTTATCGAGAATAAATATACAGGGTGATTCTACGGTCAGGAGACAAACTTCGAGGGGTGGTCAGGATGCGATAAGCATCCAAAACCATATAGGAAAATTGGAGCGCATGGCATTTGAAATAATAGAGCGCGCTTTTGAAATATGCGGACGCTTTTTGAAATATGCACATTTAAAAAAAACATCTCCTCGAACTTGGACCGTATAAAGAATACTCACAATTTGCATTGAAGATTCGGTGACGGTGGCTTTTAGGGGAACGACCAGAAGTTGAATAAGTCTAAAAAAGGGATTTTGGCTCACTCCGCTTCACAGAAAAGTGATAATGGTTTACAACTTTAATCAATTCTTTTGTGTAATGTGCGCAAAATGTGCGTGCATTTTCGTAAGAATAGCCTGAATATTTGGGAAGATATAAAGGTTTCATAAAATATCCCCAACTTTTTCGGAATGTTTTTTACTTATAATTTGCAGAATTTTCCTTCAAATTGTATGAAACTAACTTACAGAATACCTGACAATATGTTAGAGAAGCATTTCATTAAAATGTGTTCAAAATACTTTGAGTATTAGAGAAGATCTAAACATTTGTAGAAATAAATTTTTACTGCGCATGCGCGAAATTTAGCTTTATTTTTCTTTCAGAACTTGAGAGCCAGATATATAGCGCGAATTATATAAAAATTTCAATTCAATACTTTAAGATATCGGCATTTTGGCCAGCGCTGCTTTATTTTAACTGCAATCTGCTGCATCCAGATGGCTTTTGCGCGCCCTTGTTCCTACGTGATTTTGGATGCTTATCATATGCCTGATCACCCTTCGAAATTTGTCCCACGACAGTAGAATCACCCTGTATATATTCAATGAAACCAATTAAAAAATCTGTAGAGCTGACCGAGGTAATCGTGAATTGGGGGAATTATGAATGGTTCTCGTCTAAGCGCCTAATAATAATCAGTGAAATTAAAATAATAATTGGGAGAATTGCGGAACTCCAACTCTGAAGAGGTTAAAGTAGTTTCTCTTCGACATTAGAGATGTTTCAGACCAGGAAATGGCAATACAATAAGAAGGATAATCGGTGTCTGGGCATAGTATTCTATTATGTCTCTTTCGCCATAATATTTTATATGGAAAGAAAACTCTGAGGAGGTTAAAGAAGTCTCACTTCGAGAACAGAGATATCTTCGACCAAGGATACGAGAGAGTATCAAATAGTTTGGAGACTATCTCTGTTGTCAAGAAACCACTTTATTTATCTACGTTGACACACTGACACCTTCAAAATGGCCTCCTTGCACCGCAATACAGCGTTCCCAGAGTCAATGCCACTTCTGAATGTGTCCTGGAAATCCACTATTTGAATCATATCAAGGACCTTCTGCGAATCGCACTGGAACTCCGTGAGAGATCTCTTTCCGTCTTCCAGTGATGTTTTTCCGCTTTTGAAGCGAGCGCAGTGCCATAGCGACCTGTGGTCCGTCCTATGGGTATAGATGCCCTGTGGGTATAGATGCCCTGTGGGTATATATGCCCTACGAGTATAGATGTCCTATGGGTATATATGCCGTGTGGGTATAGATGCTCTGTGGGTATATCTGCCCGGTGGGTATAGATGCCCCGGCCGCCATTGCCATCAAAACAGTTCAGCGTTTATTTCATTTTGAAAGAAAAATGTGATGGGATGCATAAAAATAGGCGCCATTTGCCACTGATGACGCTGGAAATAAAATTAAAAAAAATCATTATTTCGAGCGCCACTCACCCTCGCTACGTGACTGGCCATGGTGACAAAACCTTAACGTGCGTATGGCAATTTTTGAAGTCAAATACGATGATGAGATGAAAGATATCATGCCCTGGAGCCGTTTTTACAAGTCACTGATGATGACGGGGGAGGGAGCGAAAAATAATATTATGACCCGTATGCCATTTACCCTCGCGAAGGCAGTGAGTGTTCGTGCCGTTCAAAACACTTGCACAATCATGGAAGAATCGCAGTAAACTTGCCGCTTCACGTGAAACGACTCTGTGGCAGATTCGCCGAGTTTCAGATAAGATTTCACTTTGCTCTTTGTTCAAGTTGGGATCACAAAAGTTGGGACGCAAGTTGTCATAAAAGCACGAAATTCACTGTTAAAAATGTACAGAGTACGATGTCTCTTGACAGATTGATTTATAAATGTCGGCGCTCCCTGCGACTAAATGCGCAGTGTAAAATTAACAGTTAAAAGACAAATGGTTTTAAAGATTTTTCAAATATTTATAAACACCTTTTAAGAGTAGAGAGAATATTTTAAAAAAAATTTTGGCAGATGAAAGTAAATAAAAATTTTCACGAAGCACATTCTTAGAAACAACATAGACATTATAGTATTAATGTTTATAGATATAAACATAAGTACGCACGAACGTAAGGACACACACGCACATGTGTGTGTGTGTATTTGGAATGTTTATGAGAAAGCTGTAAGAAAAATGAAAATATTTAGTATGATTACATTAATTATTTCAAAACATGATCATAACAAATTTACTAAGGTATCTAACCAGCATTGAAAATAAAAAAGAGATATGTGTTTGATCGATTCTAAATTTTTGGACATACTAGCCGTCTTCGGCGACCTGCTTGTTTGCCGGGAATATGATTTCAATTGAATCTTGCATCATTTTATATTCATGGGTCTCTTAGCAACATAATTTTAAACTTCAGATTGTGGTAGATATTTAACCCGTATTCTTTTAGTGGCCTTGCATCTATTCTGTTCAGTGTCTACATAAATGTTCCTAATGGAGTCAAATAGGTGATCATGTCATGTAACATATAATTGGAAGTTGTTGGCCCCATCTTCACTTTCTTATTCTTCTTGTAAACTACGCATTTGATTTCAACATTAAAACGACGCAGCACATTTTATGGCCAGCGGCATGTTAGCTGGATTAAAACATGCTGAGAAAAAATGAAAACATAGCAACCATAACCATTCAGCTTAATAGATATATTTCTTAATGTAAGCAAAGCAATATCTCGGAGAGCTTGGCTTACAGATTTCACAAAAATTTTGAAGGAATAAAGTTTGAAAACTAAATGTATTAGGATATTATCTCAGATTACAACAATGAAAGAGAAATATGCAATTAAATGTTTGTTTAAACAATGAAAACGGTTTGAGCTACTTTGCAACAAGGAAAATTATTGTTGTGAATTATGCTAGAAATATTTTTAAAAATTTATTAAAATTCGAGAAAACATTGTACGGCAACTTAATTGATATCATTGAAAAGGATATTTTTTGTACTTTTAGATGGTGTAAAAATGTTTTTTGTCCTTTACTATGTTTGGAAGTTATTGAGGATAAACTCCAAATGACATGTCTGACATGTAGAGCGCCAACATACACACTTTCTCCTTTATTATTAGTAGAGATTCCACGATCAGTTTATTCTTTAGATCTCAAACGGAGAGTTTTATTAAAAAAATACAAAAATATATTATATTTATTTCATGAGTTCGCTTTCACAAACTAAATATTCCTAAAATGTAACCAAACATATCACTGTGTCTATTAAAAGTATTTGATTGAAAACAAAATGACTAAAACATAGACTTACATTTAAAACCCAAAGAATAAACCACATTAAATTCATAAATTCAACAAAAAATATGAAACCGCAAAATTTGTCTGACTGTGTTCTTTCCTACTGTCGAGTTAAAAAGTAAAGTGCGCTGCAGTCATAAAATATTCATACGAGGAAATTCTGGAGACTTCGGGAAAATGAACTCAAACTCAATTTCTCAGACGGACAGGCTTCGAAAATATTCGGGTATGGACGAGTTTTCTATTTTGTTTATTTACATTAAAATGGCGGGACTACGTAATGCTAAGTCAATGGAATCTTCAAAGCGGAGAGTCCAAAAACCTTTCAAATAAAGTCAAGGTTTTTAAAGAAAATAAACAAACCAGTAAACTCGTCCATATTTAAACATACTCAATAGTGAGCATAATCATAATTTGAAATGCCAACTTTTAAAATTAAACATTTTTATACATTATTAAAAGTGAGCATTATTACAAGCGAACAACAAATCGTGAATATTTGTTGGCAGAAGAAGAAAAAGCAAAATGCAAATAAACAAATGAAGCCATGTATTAGACTCGTATGAAAACACCTGTATCATTGTGTGTTGTCATCACAAGCAACTTTGGTCGTATGCTTGTAATTTGTCCATGCCATTTCTTTCTTATTATAGAGCAAGATGATATATTTTACGATTAAGAATTATGTTTTTAATTAAAAAGCTCTGCTGGTCTTTCTACTTACTTAAACACACCCAGTGCCGATTACGGTCTTTTCGGCAGATTGAATCAGTTTTCGAAATAAGAAATGTCAATTTACATTAAATCAATCGAAATTGTACTTTCAAAATAGCAAATAAGACACAGGTTGACCATAAATTAATCACTCTATTTAAAATGTAAAAGTTCATATAAAAAGTTTAAAAATTATGTGGTAACGATTTAAGTCAATATATGTACACTTTAGTTCAAAGAATTCTGTCTCGCATTTTAACAGTGCAAACTTGTTTT
>BGPR01001510.1:28641-55421 GCA_013235015.1 Araneus ventricosus
AAATTGGAAAAGGTGCTGGTTTTTAAGTAAAATTCATATTTTTAAAATATTACAGGGAAAACGATTATAAAGCCAGAAATATCAATTAAAAGCAAATAATATTTAAAATTTGCTTATTTGCAAATAAATTTAAATTTAAACTCAATAAAACAAATTAAAATGTGATTGAAATTGTTTTGAAGCAAAATTCGGATTTCAGAACAAAAGTTAATAAAAAAAAATGATGTAAATGAATTTCAGCCCTGTTGAGGGCTAATTGAAGATCCTCGTGGGAAGGTTTGGATCTCTTGTCAAATGGGATGATGTTCTTCTGGAATGTATTTTATATTTTTTCTGATATCATCCATTTTACTAGTCATAATCGTTCTCATGGTCGTTATAGGAACAGTGGGCAATCTTAAATTTATTTCTGTATTTCTCGGGAGTTAGAGCTGGCGTACTTTAAATGACGAAACGGGTAAAATAATTTTCAAAAATTTCAAAAGTTAGTATTTGTTCTTTTGCATGTTTCTTCATAAAAGTCATCGGTCAAGCAATTTTTCTTGTAATATTTATACCTGACATCTAGCGATGAACAGCGATATTGATGTTAAAAGGGGTCTTCTGCGCAGAAGTCCCCTTCTAACATCATACGGAAACTTTGATGCTTTACTACAATATAACTACTGTAAATAGCAGAATTTCCGGTTTCACTCCAAACGATGCAACTAACTTTCATCAAATCAAAAACGCAAAAAAAGTAATTTCGACCGAGTCTGCAGAAGTTCCCTTTTAAAAACAAACGGTTCATGCAATGATCAGTTATTTTGTGTCCTAATTACTTAATCATCATTTTAATTTGAGATTAATGAAATAAAATCTTACAATAAACGAGAAAATAACATTTTACTAACCTTCAAGAGAGTAAGAACCAGTGGTAAAGTCGCAAAATAAGCAGTGCCGGAATGTTGTAACCTGGGTGACAAGAATCGCGCTGTTTTAATGGGATTTTTTACAATTATATTTTATTTATTTCTCATGAAAAAACGGCGTATCAGTGTGTTTCAATTCCACAACACCCATGGTTAGAAAATTTCTTTGAATAACTTCTGTTACCTACTTTTCACAAGAACTATGTCAGTTTTATATTGTTAGGCGTTTTATGGCGGAAGTGCCTGAAATGATTATGCAGTGTCTGTTAAAGGCATAGAAGGTAATACATTTACATAAGAAATGCTAAAAAAATGGCACACTTTAGTATTAAAACAGCGAAAGATAGAGCCAAAGCGCCTGTGTATTATGAAGTACAGAATGCCCTTGTGCGGTTAATGCGGTAGATTTAAGTTTTAGTACGTAGGACAGTGGCGAATCCAGGTCAGGGGCTATCGGGCTGCAGCCCCTTCCCCCCCCCAGAGCTAAACCAAAATTCTTGATTTAATTTAAAATCACTACAACTCTTTGATATTAATTTTCATTTTAAAAGAATAGTAATAAAATATTGACGACATTGCTTTCTGACTTGACAGGCTCGAAACTTTTCCTACTTTTCTAGTCATTCCACTTGCACTTGTAGCTTTGGCGCAGTCGAAAACATTTTTTGGCCAGCTATTTCATTGTATTTTTTATTAAATTATCGAAAGTATTGTAGTGTTCTTTATTATTCTTATTGTCAGGAGAGGAAAGCCTATAAAGTTAAAGTGTTTTTGTTTACATAAGGCATGAGGTTTGACATTCGTCACTACGATACAAAATTTTTATGACCTCAGCCCCCCTCCAGACCTGAATCCTGGATTCGCCACTGACGTAGGATGATTCTGAAGTCGGGGCAAATTTAAGAATCAATAATTCGCAAAGAAATGAAGATAGAAAGACGCAGTTTGCGTATGAAGGACGGAAATGAAATCGGAATATTTTTACGGCGGAATTAGAATTAATTGGTTGCACAATATATGATTTAAACCACCAGATGTGTCTTCAGTTGTTGGAGCTATATATTACATAGGACAAGTCATCGGTAGGAGTAACAGGTTAGAACTGTTCAGTTGTCTGCCTTCGGTCAGGAGCACTGCTGTCAAACAAGCAACAAAGCTTCTTCACTCTAGTAATCAACATTTCTGTTGTGATGTATTGCAACATAGTATGAAGAATCGTGGAGCCTTCTTTACCAAAAATAATATATTTATTGGACGTCTACCACAGCACAAACATGAAAAACAAACACATACACTTCCATCACAAACGTTACAATCACTCTTACATCGAATTCCAAGTTCAATCATAATTCTTTTCCGTTGCTAGGCAACGTTAGCAAAAGACAATATCGTTGCCAAACTATTTTTATTACCTGTAGAAAAGAATTAAGGCCAAACGATATTTTTAAGTAATTTCTTTTATGACTAAACGATTTTTTTATCTAATTAATATCTTTCTTTAAATATTTTAATACTTCTATAAATATATATTTTTATTCGTTACGAATATCACACTGTACATCGTTTTCTGTCATATTATCAGAAACGGTGTTTAATGCTGCAAAAATTATGGTCTGAGTTATTATTTAAGTGTTTGAAAGGCGTCATTTCACTTACTATCTTTCCTTGTATAACGTTTCATTCCAACAACTGCAGAACCTTCTGGCTGTTCAAATTGTAAACTACACTCCAATAAATTGCTGTTTCGTGACAAATAAAAGTCCGATTTCATTTCCTCCAACAGCATCATTATATCTTCATTTATCTGCGAATTATTGTTTTTTAAAGTCGCTCCGGAATTTTGAATCACTCTGTATTTTGATTCATTTTAATATTTTTAATTGAACAATTAATGAATTCAAATAAACTTGTGACAATAAATATTTCGACATTTTTGTACACCGAAAACAATAGCCACCCGCCTAAAAATATCAAAATTAATTTGATACCGAAAAGAAGTTTAATAAGCTACGATTATTCAGAAAGATTTCGTGCTATTTGATCTTAAAACTTTTTTACCATTCTTAAATCGATACTCTAGAGATGTGTACAGATCTCAAAAGTACAAAAGTTCACTCTATTGAACGATGTCTATTGTTTTCCTTTCTTTCCTAGAATGAGAAATCTGGAAAAGGGAAGGATTTCCGCATCAGGAGATTTAAACATTTTATACCTTTCTTTCTTGCTTTTTCAAGCAGATAACTACAAAAGAGAGAAGCTTTTAAAGACATAGAGCAAAACTTTCCCCGTTCTGTTTGGATTTAAAGAGATAAATGACCAGCATGAGACAACAAGATAAAAACTCATCGCTCTTTTTTATTGCATTTACTTTTAGGTTTTGAGAGCCAGGATACTATCGATTGAAAGGGTCTTTTACTCTTACGCCTTCAGAATTTTATTTTTTTATCTAATATTAATTTTTGAAACGCAAGGATTCCATTCTGTATCGAAGCATTTTATTCTTCGTCCCAAATGGTTAAATTCGTGAAGTCAAAACAAAACATGACATTAGTAAATACTTATTTATTTCTTCTTGTGTTGTATTTATTCCTATAAAACAATTTTTCTGGAGCTGTGTCTGCGTGCCTGTCTACCCCTGTGTAAGGCTACTCTATAATTTAAAATTGTAAGGAATTGTCTGGATGTTATTTGGTAGGTATAACATCATCTTTTTTTCTCAGAACGGGACATCTACTACTAATTTTTAAATTAATAGTAAAAAACGCACATTTCCTGATTTTTATTTATTAATGAAAAAATAGGAACGAATATGTGAAAATAAAATGTTTATTTGATCTTATATTTTTCTTAAGAACAAATTTTTGTTTCCTTATATTTGATGTTGATTTCAAATAAGAATGAAATTCTTGACAGGATTTCTTAAAACTTACTTTGATAATTAACATTGCTTTAAGAGCCGAGACTTGGAACTATGTTTATTCCATCGTCCACAACTTATTCGTAAGAAAAAAGGTCTTTTCTTCGGACGTATTATTGAGGGATAGACATAGAATATAATTCAATAATTATACAAAAGTTTGTAGAATTCAACTTATTGATGTGAAAATGATTGAACAATTACGCACTAAAACTTGCAATTGTAACATTACCAGTGTTTCATTCTGTCTCTCTTTCCTGTGTCATGCTGTTTGAAATAAGTGCGGCTTAGCAGGCTTCAGAGCGAAGTGCATATGCGTGAGAAATGTAGCGCCAATCTTGTCATTGCAGCGCTACTAGGCGCCACCGTCCGATTTTTCGATTTTTCGCATCTATTTTTTAATTATAATCGTGGGTTGTCTCTGCTTCTGAAAATGGGACATTTCTGAGTCCCGAATCTCTGCCCGACTGGCCAATTAAAAACGGGACGATTAGTCACATTAGATACGTGCAGAACAGAACACCACTTCATGCCCCTGCGACTATAACCTTTTGGTTATGTAAGCAGTGTAGCGGACATGAAGTGGAAAAGACATCGGAAGACGCTCCTAAACTGTCTAGAAAATAAAGGCGAAGGCAGAGAGATGGAAAAAAGTTACAAAATACAAATCTAAAAAATCTGGGATAAAATACAGAAACAAAAAGGGGAATATCATATAAAACCATATACAAACAAAAACTGTAAACAGGAAAGAAATATGATAATGAAGTGTACAATATCAACAAACAAAAGAGAGCAAAAAAACTAATAAAAAAAGAAGTCCACAAAAACAAACTAAAATGTGAGTGTTAAAGCACATGTGTGTCTGCTCTGTTTATTGTTCTTTTCTCCATAAGGTGGAAGTTTTTCTGTGTGGAAGCGGAGAATAGTTCAGGTGCGCTGTCACTTCGGCGAAGAGGGAGCAAAAAATTCCCCATGTCAGCCTGCAGGTAATGGAAGAGACTGGAAGTGAGAGACGATCATGGAATTATTCGAAAAAACTCTTGAAAATCATTAAGATGGTGAAGCAATCGTTGGATTTTAAGTCGGGAGCCTTTGTTGGAACATTAGATATGTAGTCTTCACCAAAAAAATATCTGTATCAAATTTAGAACCAAATTCCTCAATGGCGAAACAATATTTCTCATATTTCTCTTTGCCTTTTAGTGCAGTTGTGAACTTGGTTTCAATCTACCGGTGATTTTAAAACGTGAGTGACTTTCATCAATTGATTCAATTTTGAAATCAACAGAATGCATGTCTGTCTATCCGCACATGTGAATTAGATAGTTCAGAAACGCAGGGAACTAGCTACATGGGTGATATTTGGTATGTAATCTTTGCTAAAAATATTAAATAGACAAATTTAGAACTAATTCTATCAATAAGAAGACTATATTTCTCTTTGCCTCTAGTGTGGTTGTGAACATGGTACCTCAAAACCGGGACTCGTTAGATGGACGAAATTTTGCTGAAATTTAAAAATTCAATTACATTATAAAATTATGAACTAAAATAGCATCGAAGTCGAATGCATTAATTAAATTTCGTCCTTAAACATCGTCCTTTCGTCGTTAAAAATGATTTTACCAACGGTAATAATTAGAATTTATACGCTATATTTATACATTTGTTAATCTAATATAGGATTTCAATCGAGTTTTGGTCATAAATGATATAATAAAATACTTATTACACTTTTTTTCTAAAAACGAATTTGTATCAATCTGCCCCGTACATTTATACTCACTGAAATATTGAAAATAATGATGATTAATTGATGTGGGATCTAAACAAAATGTGTTTCATCAATAAAACTTTGTATTCCAAATCAAGGTTTCAAAGTTTAACAAAGTAACAAACTTTTATTTTAATAAAAATTCATCATTTTTAATGAGACTGGAAAAATGAAACAATAATACCTCAAAAAATAATTTATCTCTACAAATAATAAAGAAAATTTGTGTGAGTGTGTAAAAATACTTTGGAGGTAGAGAATGTGTACATCGAAGTCCTTTTTGGATGATTTACGAAACCTTGATGACTTATGAAAAAAATATAGCACAAAAATAATTTTCACACCGTCTAAAAATGCAAAAAAAATTATATTTTCGTAGAAAAAAACGCAAAAAAATATTTTAAACTTAATTTAAAATAATTCTTTTCATTTTTGCAATGAAATTCGAACTGTTTTCATAGTTTAAACAAATACTTAATTGCGTGTTTCTCTTAGACAGTTCATTTTTACGGGTTTTTTTTCATTTCTGAAGACAATTTAGCAAAGTAGTTGCTGTTAAGGCACATTTGCGCACAGAAGACGCGTATCAATGTGCTCCGAAGTCTCTTGTATCAATCTCCCCCAAGAGCCGTTTTTACATAAAACAAGTGGTCACGCAAAAACAACGCTAAGAAACCTCAAAACTTTATGTAGTTCAGAAAAATAAATATTTTTTCCTACCTTTGGAGTACCTGACAGGAAAACGTAACTAATTAAAGAAATCACACAACACTTACTTAGAGCAAAATTTATTTAGACGAGAAGATTAGCGGTTCGATTCATTTGTAAATTAACTTTTGACTAAACCTGGCCGAAAAATATACCGTTTGCTAAGGGTTACAGTGGCATGTATATGAGGGGATGTGAACATCATGAGCCATTCCAATCATAAAAATTTATGGACTGTATCAATGTTCTCGCGTATCAATCTGCCCCAACTCCCCCTATATGCTTCTGTGTTTTTTACTTCCCCCACCTAGTGTAAATTTTAAATGCATACTGCCACATTGAATATCGTAAGAAAGAACCATTCATTAAAAATGTATATTATCAATGTGATTCAAATTCCACTTTACTTACAGAATTTCTATCAGCGCCTCACACTTTTACGGTTTTGTTTTGCCCTCCGTATATTTGATTTTAAAAAATATTTATTTTCTAATTTTTAGTGTGCTATAAAAGCATATTATTTTTTAAAAAATATATCTTTATTAATCTATTTGTGCTTTGGATTCAAGTCAGGATAGAATGAGGGAATGGTTTTAGATTCTACATTTACAGTTGTCTCTCAGTAATCCGGCAGCTATCAGGAAAGAAGACTACTGGAATAACAAAAGCGCCGGATCAGTGGAGGATCAATTTAAAAAATATTTTAATAGTAAACCCTACGTTTATTGCGCAAAAGATATACAAAATTATATAGAAAATTATACTAGATCGTCGCTTAACAAGCAACACCACCTATCTCAGTTTCTTTTAAATTTCCAAGATGAAGAAAAAACTGAGATAAGTAGTGCTGTTGCTTGTTAAGCGACGATATATAATAAGTATTACAAAATATAATTCAAAATCTGAGCAGCAGACTATTGTTTGCATCGCCCCAAGCTCACTGACATCCCCATGAAGTGACTTGTTTTGCCTTCCATGCCACCCCACCCCCGCTCGTCCTTCTAGAAACGCCGGACGATTGGGGGAGTCAGACTGGCGAAGTGCCGGATAATGGGGAGATCACAGTACAGAACAAATGGATTTTCTTTGCTAAATCGCGGATATATGCAAAATTAAAATTTTTATGACAACATATTATTTTCAGCATATTAAACAATGTTAGCAAAAATTATGTGAAAGCTAATTTTTGAACAAAAAAATCTGTATAATCACGTTTTTGATGTACTTTTACAGGAAGCAGTCAGAACGATGGATCGTTTCATTCCATCTTCGAAGCAGCCGCAACACTGGAGCAGAAACTACAATGGGTAAGGCTGTTACTCTTTCCAACCATCTTTTTAGTTCTGTCTCATTACAAAAAAATTTTTAAAAAAACTCTACAGAAGGTCCCTGCCAAAGCTATATCTTTTATCTTAAAAGAAAACTTATCCCTTCATACAGAACATGCTTTATTATCGTTCAATAAAATGGAGTAAATAAATATTGCCAGTTTTCCTTAGCTCTTGAAGACAAAAATTTAAAAGTGTGAAAAACCATGAATAAAATGCGTTATTATTATTCAACAGAATATAGATATTTTTATTTAACTCTTTAAGGCAAACAGTTTTTAAGGGTGGAAAATCGTAAATAAAATGTGTCATTGTCATTCAACAGAATGTAGTATAAATCTAGCCAGTCTTCTTTAAGACAAATGATTTTAAAATTAAGAAATAATGCAAAAATTGCGTCATTATTATTCAACAGAGGGAGTATAGATATTGTCAGTCGTATTTAATTCTTTGAGGCGAACGGTTTTAAAAATGGGAAATAATCTAAAAATTACATCATTGTCATTCAATTGTCACAATGGAGTATAATCATAACCAATCTACTCTATTAAAATTCGAAGGTAAACAAACGTATGTATGTATGTATGTATGTCCTTCTATCTTCTCACGAACCGCCGAACGGAGAAGCGCGCGGAAGGTACCAAAAGATGGGGAATAATCCAGGGAAGCCATTTCGGTCATTTAAATTCCGAAATTTTAATTAGTGAAAAAGATATTAATTAAAAACTAATTTACAACAATACTTTTCATTGTTTTGGATACTTTACAACAATACTTTTCATTGTTACAGCGCAATTCAAAATATATTTTACTGTTGAAGTCGTTTACTTTAAAGAACATTGTTACAACAACAATAAAAAAGTGACGCTGACAGAAATAAAAAAATGTATTGTTGAAAGTGTATAAATTCTTTTTTTAATCCCGTGATATAACGTCCAACAAAATAATTTTAACGAAATTAAAAGGGGTGTATTATTTCTGTAAAGTTATGTGCCGAAAGATATAGATTAGTTATGTTAGTGATTTTAATCATTATTCATTGATTTGATAAAGTTTAAATATTTGTGGAAGCTTCTATTTTAAGCTGATATTTGGAAGTTACTACTTTTGCTTTGTTCAATTCTCGCCTTTTCCGATGCCTAAAAGAAAAAGAGGAATTACAGGGGATGCTGCCAGTAGACGGGAGGCAATTAGAAAACGTGAAAGGAGAGTTGCTGAAACAGAAGAAGAAAGAAGCCGCCGATTGTCAACTATGGCACAACGTGGCGAGGACAGAAGAGCGGAAGAAACAGAACAAAATAATAGCCGATTGTCAGCAATGGCACAACGTGGCCATGAGAGAAGAGCCGAAGAAACAGAAGGACAAAGAAATAGCCGATTGTCAGCCATGGTATAACATGCAAGGGAACGCCGTCTAAATGTTATTGAAGGACAAAATCACCATCAGATACAAACTTTTTATGCAGCTAGAACTGTTCTTTACTCCTTATTTATTTAGGAGAGAATGTTGGGTATGTGCCTCATTACCTCACTTCTTCTCTCCGCCAGGGAACGACGCATTATTCGACATTGCCCGTGCAACGCCGGGCCACGTATGTATGCAATGTATCTTGCTTCATGTGTTTATGAACTGGACGCGGGAATATGAAAAAATATTTATAACCAGCAACGCTGGTTTATCTAAGCGTTTGTGTCACATGACCTCACTTCTTCTCTCCGCCATGGAATGACGCATTATTTGAGATAGCCCGTGCAAGATATTTGGAAGTTACTATTTTTGCTTTGTTCAATTCCCTCTATTTGCGATGCCTAAGAGGAAATGAGGAGTTGCAGGGGATGCTGCCTGTTGACAGAAGGCAATTATGAAACGTGAAAGAAGAGTTGATGCAACTGTCGAAGAAAGAATCCGCCGATTTTCAACAATGGCATAAAGTGGCCAGGACAGAAGAAGCAGAAGAACAAAATAATAGCCTATTGACAGTAATGGCACAACGTGGCCAGAAGTGAAGAGCGGAAGAAACCGAAGGACAACGAAATAGAGGATTGTCAGACACGCGGCCGGGAGAGAAAAGCAGAAGAACAAAGGAATAGCCGATTGATCAGACAAGACGTGTCACCTGACCTCAAGGAATGACGCATTATTCCAGATAGCCCATTATAGAAACTTTTATCATTTATCCTATTAAAATTCGAACGTCAACAGACGTATGTATGTATGTATGTCCTTCTATCTTCTCACGAACCACTGAATCCTGAAACTAGCCGTAAGTACCAAAAGATGGAAAATAATCCAAGGAATCCATTTCGACTATTTAAATTCCGAAATTGTAATTAGTTAAAAAGATATTAATTAAAAACTTCAAAATGATTAAATTGACGTGCTGCCATCTACTGGCAGCATGGTGAATTCATTCACGGCGGATTCTTTTTTCCCCATTATTAGTTTTCACATCCGGTGTTGCATTGTTTTTATTTATTTACGGAAAGTTGGTATTTCTTTTTGAGCGAGCTTCTGTGTTTGGATTTATTAACAATGGACAAAAATCGTTTTCCTGCATTTTTCTTTCTTTTTTGACGTACGGTGTTTCGCAACATTTACGTTTGTTGGGGGAAAATATTTATTCATTTTTATCCAGTTTTTTTTTTTTCATTATTATTCAAATACGGGCAAGACGAAAATAGATGTTTCTGGTGTTTAATTTATCAATTTGGTGTATTTTTCAGCATTAGAATTCTCGCGTTTTCATTCAGACCAAACTACTTTAAGGTAGTAAAAAGGCTAGAACTGAAAGTTTCAATCCAACAAGAGAGGATTCAAAACAGATTTACGTTTTTTGGGGAAGCTTAGTGACAATATTTTAATGAAAAAAACAGAGGCGGGTATATGAAAAAATGTGGATTCCGAGAAACGCTGGGTTATCAACTGTAAGGTAATTAAAATGTTGGATTTAAAAATTTTAATTAAACAATATAGAGTTCAAAGAGTTTTTTACGTTTTGGGGGAACATAATGTTTACGTTAGCGACAATATATGTAAATAAAATAAACCGGAGGTGGGCATATGAAAATTAGTAATAAAAAGACTAGATTTGAAGGAATATTTACATTTGTTGGGGAAAGTACATGACAATATTTGCTGAAAAAAATTCTATCCGATTCCGGAATTATTTTTTGTCTGACTTTAGTACAGAGGGAAAGAGATAACACGTCGTTGCTCAAAATCCATATTTTTTCATCCGTTCGTCTGCGAATTATATACGCATGAAGCAAGATGCAATGCATACATGAAATCTCCAAGTAAAACCTTACGGAAAACCCTATTTAATAAAATACCTATTTGAGCAAAAAAAACGGAGCCGGGCATATGAAAAAATATGGATCCCAAGGTCTCACGTGATCTCACTTCTCTTCGCCCGGCAATATCCCAATATTCAAGATTGCCCGTGCAACGCCGGGCCAAGCAGCTAGTCTTATTTAACTTTTTAAGGAAAACGGTTGTAAAAATGGGAAATAATGCCAAAATTGCGTCATTATTATTCAACAAAACGGAGAAAAAAGTTGTCAGTCTTATTTAACTACCAGCCGCCTTCGGCGACCAGCTTTTTCGGCGGGAATATGATTTCAATTGAATCTAACATCATGGTTCCCTTAACTACGTAATTTTCAACTTCAGATTCTGGTAGATATTTCATCAGTGTTCATTTGGTGGCCTTGCATCTATTCTGTTCAATGTATACATAAATGTCCCTAATGGACTCAAATAGCTGATCATGTCATGTAACATATAATTGGAAGTTGTAGGCGTCATCTTCAGTTTCTTATTATTTCTCTTGCAAAATATGCATTTGATTTCAACATTAAAATGGCTCAGCAATTTTTTTTTACTACCAGTATGTAAACTAGATTAAAATATGCTGAAAAAAGAATGAAAACATAGCAACCATAGTCATTCAGTTACTGGATATATTTCTTAAGATAGGTAATATCTCAGAGATCATGGTTTACAAATTCCACAAAAAGTTTGATGAAATAAAATAGGAAAGCAAAATGTATTAGGATATTACCCCAGCTTTCAACAATCAAAGAGAAACACACAATTAAATATTTTTTATACAGTGAAAACGGTTTGAATTGTGCGTTGCAACAAGGAAAAGTATTGTTGTTAAGTTATCTCAAAAAATATTTTTAAAGTGTATTAAAATCAGAAGAAATTCGTACGGCAACTTGATTGATACCATTGAGAAGGTAATTTTTTGCACTTTCAAATGGCGTATATATAATTTTGCTTTGTAATATTTTCGGAAGTTATAAAGATCAAAATCGTTTAATTTGTAATTAATTAAAACTCTAATTAAAATTTCAAAAAAGGGCTCCGAGTTACACATTTCCATCCCCAAAGTACGTTTGTCCCAAATTCTGTAGCTCTAAGTTCAGCGGTCTCCCCTGTAGAGTACCAACACACAGACAGACACACACACACATTTTCCTTTGTTACTAGTAGAGATAGAGAAGCAAGGTACACGATTATAAAGGTTGGAAAATATCCAAAATGACAGAAATTCTTCGCAGTGCCTTGTAGTATTAGGTTACGAGGTGGGTTAAAAAAATGTCCTTCCATGCATAAAAAGGTAAGGAGAAGGTGTGACAGTCTTTAACAAAACTAACCTCAGAGATTTATTGCAAACCGATTATCCTTAAATTTAAAATTGGTTTTTAGTGGTTGCTATATTCATCCTCCAAGCTTATTCCAATTACTAAAGAAGCACAATTTCTTTAATTTCCGATTTTTAGTCTTTAATTTATTATTCAAAATTAGAAATATTAAAATCTGGAAATCAATTTTTGTTACATGCACCTCCAGGTAGTGCCACTTGTATGAAATCAAAATTCAATTAAAGTAATCGTATAACTGATAATTAAGTTCTGTAAATATTAAAATATACATCGTACACATCATACATCATCGGGAACACACAAGTATACAAATTTTTAAAACTCTAGCAAGTCATGAAGTGAGTGTAAAAAACTATTGCGAAATTCCATATTTACAAAAATGGTATAGTTAGAAATAACTGGAGTGATGCTATAAAGTTTTTTTTTTATTTTAAACATTTTTACGATGTCGATATTATCACCTTCAATGTGCTCTCCCTGATCCCTACACCACTCTATATAAATTTCCACTGTTCGGAGCAGAGCTACAGGTCATTTCCTGAAAGCTCTTTCATCACTCCTTTGTTTTTGCTTCCTAATGCATCTATAGTTTCAAATCTATTTCTTTTTAGCTCTGACTTGAGGATGGGGAATAAAAAGAAACCGCACGGGGAGAGATCAGATGAATAGGGTTGATATCCTGTACTGGGGGTGCCGAGATTGGCCAAAAACGTCTTGAGAGACATTAAATTATGGGCTGTGGTATTGTCCTCGTGAAGAAGCCATGATTTCTTTTTTCACAGATTAGGCCAGCTTCTGTAAGGACACTTACGCAATACTGTTGGTTACACAATACGCTTTGGTGTTAAAAAAGTTTTTTAATTTGTTCAGCCAGAACATGGGTTGTCATCAATCTCTTCTCAAACCTCTTTGAACCTTTTAAACAAGTCGAAAACATGTGGACACTACAAATACTCGTCTTCGTAGACTTGTTGCAACAGAGAATAAGTTTTGTCATGGATTTCCCAAATTTAAAGAGGAATTTCATGTTAATAAGCCGTTCCTTCTGAGCACTTATAATTTTCTCGACGCAGCGTACATGAACGAATCACTTTTAACTAAGGCCCGGTACACACTAGCCGATTTGTGTCGTTGAAGCTATAAAAATAATAATAGTAACCCACGCTCCCCCTGTGGAGACACACTGGGGGAATGAGACTTACTATTGTTATTTTTATAGCTTTAACGACACGAATTGGCTAGTGTGCACCGGGCCTAAGATTACAGCCGAACTTACCGATATACGGGGTTGAAATTTGAGCAGACAGAAGAAAGAGGGACACATAATACCAGCATGCCCCGCTGGCCCTTGACTTGCTTGTCGTTTCTCTGTAATATAAACTGTCTGTAACTGTTATTGTCTAGCCCCACCTCGAGTTTTATAACCCTTAGGTGAACTCTAGATATCATTAAATATTGATTATAAGGAACGTTTTTGTAAGTACCAAACAAATTCAAGAATTGTTATTTGTTACATTTATGGCGAAAATATTCAGAACAACAAAAAAAAGCAATGATCATAATTTCTCCTGAAGTAAATAATTTGAATTTTTGTAAAATTTAAATTATATTTCTGATGGAAATTCTGCGATTTTAGCTTTTGATCATATATTTCCCTTGATCAAGTATAAAATCCCTTGATATTCTAAGCGCGTTTTTCTCTTGGTAATTATTCTGTTTTTCCCCTTATCCTTATCTGCATTCATAAGCTACCAAAACTAATTTTACCATACAGAACTATCATTTTACATTAGAAATGAATAAAAATGTTTATACTTTACATTCTGCTGACGAAAAGTACAACAAATCGTGCATCAGACGATAAATTTTGCTTAACGGTAATTTTTATTTTAAAAAATTTCATTAGAATTTTATTAATTATAAAAAATTAAATACTTTAGCCTTTCGTTTCTGTTTAAAATGAGCAAATACGTAAACTGAGTGTATAAGACTTTATATCGATTCTTAATATATTTATAACACAAAATTTAATTCATTAATGCAATTTCAACGCCATTTGCAGCATTCTATAACAAAATATTCATAAAAATAATTCATTTAATTTGAAGGCTTCGATACGTATCGAAAATTCGGAACAGTTCCCTTGAAACCCATTACAAAGGATTCTCGCTATTTTATAAAATGCACAAAATTCGATACATTTTTTCATTCTATTCGCTTTTACTTCCAAAATAATTAGGATTAATTTTTATACTTCAAAAAACGCTGAAGCGATTTTTTTGTCACCTAAGATATATAAAAGTTGAAGCTGAAAACATAGTTCCGTTAAAAATGTAAACTTATTTAATAAAGAAGATCACCCTTAAGCAGAAGAGGAGTAAATTCTTTTCAAGAAAGATTATTTTTCTTACATGCAATTATATTGCAAATTGGTGAGTGTTTACTTTAGTACTTTGATCTAGTGATTACTTTCTGAAACAGGTTGCGTAGGTTTATATTCTTCGGTATTTCTCGAACGAAATTTAATTCTCTCTATGTTTCTGAATTGATAAAATAACATATTTACTCTTTATAAACTGAAACTAATATCTCTTTCTAACAAAGGAAAACGAAACTCTGCTGCATGAAGTGCGTTGAAACCAGAACGGGTTTTCATCAGTCTGCTTACAGTTAATATACAGGGTGTCCCAAAAAAGGGGAACAAGTGTTTATTTCCTTAAATATAGATCCTAGACATATACTTCAAATTACAAAGTTTCATTAAATAAGGTAAGAATTTGTATGAAAATACTTTGTTTTCGAAGCGGATTGATAATAAAAAGTTACAAAAATTAAATTTTTATACGGCCTTCGTAGAGCAAAAATGTGTGAATAGGTGAATGTATGAAAAAATTATTAAAATGTTTTTCATACATTCACCTATTCACATACAAAGTTGCCCGCTTTTATCTGCAAAACTTAGAGATATATAAGAAGACAAAGTTATTGATGTAGACCACTTTTCCATACCTCTCACTGCTGTTTTATCCAGTCTTTCGATATACATTTTGGGGATAATATACATATTTAAAAAATTATTAAAAGGGCGGAATCAGGAAACAACAATGTATTTGTTAACTCTTGCTAAATATAAAAAATTAATCAAATAAGACATTAAATGAAGTATGTACAAAATAATTCAACTTGTGAACCTTCGAAAAATATTCAAAGCAGTGACCGCCGATCTGCTCAGAAATAAGTAGTGCTAGAAAATACAATTTTTCAAAAATTGTTTCACCTTCAAATAGCCCAAACTTGAGGATGCAATTATCTGAATTGTATTTTAGAAAATTACAGTCTTTTTTTCGGAGAGTGACTTTTAATAACAGAAATCGAATATGTAGAAACCAGCCAAGTTCCCGTTGAGGCAACATGGAAGTGAATCCGAAACCTAAAAACAGCCAGTGAGAGGGAAAAAATCAACAACGCAAAGTCGAACAATAGGTGAGATTGAAGGGGGGAAGTATTAGTTGGCCTAGCTCAAAGCATGAGCATCCGAAAATCCAGTTATGGCTAAGTTCAAGGACAGTAAGGATAACTATTCGCCTTGTCCTATCTTAGTTGTAAGCAATGAGCGAATTTTTGGGCTTTCCAAAACTATTTGGTGTACATCCCTATCCTGTGACTGTCTTACTTTTTCATTCATTTTGTGTCTTCTTTTCTCGTTGATAATCGAACTCTCAGAATAAAGAAGTAATCAAATAAGAATAGAAACGAAATTACGAAAATTTAAAGTAATTTTAATAAGTTCTGCAACTCTAAATGACAAGTCGCCATTGCCTTTAGGTAAAACTTAATAAAACGCACAACGCTGAGGGCAAATAATTTAATATTCTCATCCGATATTAAGCTATTTTCCTGTTTTATGTTAAATTTAATTGTCTCAAGTTGCCCTTTCATTATTTATCAAGTCGATAGTTACAACTATCTGCCAATGAAACTGAGTAACAATTTGCGTCATTGACAAATTTTCTTTCAATCCATGATGATTGGCTGATATACTACTTAACAAATATTAACATTTCGCTGTTTTTCTATGTTAAAAAAAAAATTTCATTTCTGTAATAAACATCCCCATATACATTTTTGAGCAGCCCCTTGAAATTTAAAAATTAATATATCTCTGCTAATTTTGCAGATAGAATCGTGAAACTTGTTTATATATAGACGAGTGTAAGAGGAAAATTTCACTCTTTGATACTTTTGATCTATGGGGAACGTATAAAAATTTAATTTTCTTAACTTTTCATTTTCAACTTCCACAGAAGCCAAAGTGGTTTCACAGAAATTCCTACCTTATTTGAAGAAACTTTGTAATTGGAAGTATATGCCTGGGTGCAATATTTAAGCAAATCAATGCTTGTCCCACTTTTTTTGGGACACCAAGTGTAAACATAATAATATTTCTTTAAATATATTAATGATATTAATTTATGCAATCATAAACATCATTTTTTTACACTTTTGTTTAATTTGCTTTACGTTTGGAAATGGAATTTGATCATGGAATTTTGCCATCGATTTTTCACTCACTTCCTGGTGTGCTATAGTATTGAAATTTTGTACACTTGTATGTTCTGAAAGGAAATACTCTATTTTAACATTTTCAGAACTTAACTAACACTTTATTGATTAATTTAATTTAATTTTGATTTCATGCGAATGGTACCATCTGATGGTGAACTTGGGAAAATAATTGATTTTTATTCCATTATAATAATAAATTCTAAATTAAGTATTAAAGAGTAGAAAACAATTAGAAGTTTAAAAAACCTTACTTCTTAGTACACTTATAAAAGACTGTTTTAGAAACTGTTTTCATTAAATTTATGATAAAAATTAAAACTTTGAATCATCGTGATTGAATTCACGATGAAATCAAATTTTATCCATCTTGTCAGAACTATAACCGGCATAATTAACAAAACATTTTTACACATCCGGAATCAAGACATATAATCTTCTGAATATTTCTACAACCATGTCCAAAGGTTAAACATAATTAGTGAGATGAAGATGATAATTAGTGATGAAGTTAATATGGACACATTGGTTCACAATGAATTGTGGATAATCTAGGAATGTACAATTGGGGAATTCACATTTTACAGTGAAGATTTTGTCATGATAGCATTTGAAGAAGAAAATTATTTCTGTTCAAACCGTTTCACAGGGAGCTGATAATGATTTGCAACTTTCATTGCTGGTTTTTGTTTGATATGAAGATCGCTTGTATGCATTTTCATAAAAATATCATGTATATTGGGGAAGATAGGATAAGATATAATAATATTCTTAAAAAATCCAAAGTTTTTCCGTGTGTTTTCTGATTATAGCGACAGAGTTTTACTTTATGCAGAGTTTTTAACCAAATTATAGGAAACTTACGGAATACGTGACAATATATTATCGAATACGAGAATACGTGAGTGGAGCATTTATTAAAATTTGAAGTGCATAGTTAAAATATCGAGGAAATATGATTATTTGTAACAAATAATTTTTATCTGCGCGTGTGAGAAATATAATATGATTTTTCTTTTATAATTTGGAAGCCACATATATATGAGGCGGCATATATAAAAATTAAATTTCATTACTGTTAAAATTCAGAAAGATATAAGCATTGCAGCGAGCTTAATTTCTTTTGTTATCTAAGAGAAACAAAATGGCAAGCAAGAAATTGTGTATTTTCCTTTAATTTTGTTATCAATTTTATGTGTAATGATCAATTTTGTAATTTTTTCCCATTCATCTGTTTGCTGATTTTTTTTTTCAATTCACTGTGTAATTTTTCTTTTCCTATTCGTCTGCATGCTGTAATTTTTTTTATGAAATTCAATAAAATTCATCTACATCTATACCAAGCCGTATAGGGAGCCACATGAGCTCTAGAGAGGTGTGCAGCTAAATGTTAGAAAAAAGAGAGAAAGAAAATAATGAGGGTTTTTTCCACGAAATTGATATATTTTAGACTTGCAAACAGCAGTCAAAAATTGAATTGTATGAAAGTTTATTATCCTGAATACCCATGTATACCTATAAATTATGTACATAATTTAGACTGCAATTCGACGATTATTAAAGAAGTTAAACCTAAAACTCGCCATATTTTAGAAATATATTAAAAAATCGAGGGGAGAGAACCCCCGATTTTTAATGAAATGGCCCTGTCTAAGCATCCGGAAAGAAAGCCGTTTAAGTACATTTCAATATGAACGCCATTTGGTGCCTGGGATTACATTGTAATGCTGTTTTTCTTCCGCTATGCGGCGCTCCCCTTAAGCGAATTAAAAACAAGTTTGAGCTGTTCAAATGCGCGACAGTATTCTTTGAACTAAAGTGTACATATATTGACTTAAATCGTTACCACATAATTTTTAAACTTTTTATATGAACTTTTGCATTTTAAATAGAGTGATTAATTTATGATCAACCTGTGTCTTATTTGCTATTTTGAAAGTATAATTTCGATTGATTTAATGTAAATTGACATTTCTTATTTCGAAAACTGATTCAATCTATCGAAAAGACCGTAATCGGCACTGGGTGTGTTTAAGTAAGAAGAAAGACCAGCAGAGCTTTTTAATTAAAAACATAATTCTTAATTGTAAAATATAGCATCTTGTTCTATAATAAGAAAGAAATTGCATCAACAAATTACAAGTATACGACCAAAGTTGCTTGTGATGACAACACACAATGATACAGGTGTTTTCATACGAGTCTTGAACTTGAATTACAGGGGTTATGGGATTTGAAGCAACAAAGGCTGTAATCCCTTATACGAGTCTAATACATGGCTTAACTTGTTTATTGCATTTCGCTTTTTCTTCTTCTGCCAACAAATATTCACGATTTGTTGTTCGCTTGTAATAATGTTCACTTTTAATAATGTATAAAAATGTTTATTTTTAAAAGTTGTCATGTCAAATTATGATTATGCTCACTAAAGATAAACTTGTCTTGCCCCTTTAAGAATATTGAGTATGTTTAAATATGGACGAGTTTTCTGGTTTGTTTATTTTCATTAAAAACCTTGACTTTATTTGAAAGGCTTTTGGACTTCCGCTTTGAAGATTCCATTGACTTAGCATTACGCCGGAATTACGTAGTCCCGGCATTTTAATGTAAATAAACAAAATAGAAAACTCGTCCATACCCGAATATTTTCGAAGCCTGTCCGTCTGAGAAATTGAGTTTGAGTTCATTTTCCTGAAGTCTCCAGAATTTCCTCTTATGAATATTTTATGACTGCAGCGCACTTTACTTTTTAACTTGACAGTAGGAAAGAACATAGTCAGACAAATTCTGCAGTTTCATATTTTTTGTTGAATTTATGAATTTAATGTGGTTTATTCTTTGGCTCTTAAATATAAGTTTATGTTTTAGTCATTTTGTTCTCAATCAAGTATTTTTAATAGACACAGTGATATGTTTGGTTACATTTTAGGAAAATTTAGTTTGTGAAAGCGAACTCATGAAATAAATAAAGTATATTTTTGTATTTTTTATAAAACTCTCCGTTTGAGATCTAAAGAATAAACAGATTGTGGAATCTCTACTAATAATAAAGGAGAAAGTGTGTGTTGGAGCTCTACATGTCAGACCGCTGGACAAAGAGCTACGAAAGTTGGCACAAACATACTTTGGAAGGTGGAAATGTGCACATCGGAGCCCTTTTTTAAAATTGTAATTAATTAAAAATTATGCGAAAATTTGGCGCTTTTCCTTAATAACTTCCAAACATAGTAAAGCACAAAAATCATTTTTACACCATCTAAAAGTACAAAACAATATCCTTTTCAATGATATCAATTAAGTTGCCGTACAATGTTTTCTCGAATTTTAATAAATTTTTAAAAATATTTCTAGCATAATTCACAACAATAATTTTCCTTGTTGCAAAGTAGCTCAAACCGTTTTCGTTGTTTAAACAAACATTTAATTGTATATTTCTCTTTCATTGTTGTAATCTGAGATAATATCCTAATACATTTAGTTTTCAAACTTCATTCCTTCAAACTTTTTGTGAAATCTGTAAGCCAAGCTCTCCGAGATATTGCTTTGCTTACATTAAGAAATATATCTATTAAGCTGAATGGTTATGGTTGCTATGTTTTCATTTTTTCTCAGCATGTTTTAATCCAGTTAACATGCCGGTGGCCATAAAATGTGCTGCATCGTTTTAATGTTGAAATCAAATGCGTAGTTTACAAGAGGAATAAGAAAGTGAAGATGTGGCCAACAACTTCCAATTATATGTTACATGACATGATCAACTGTTTGACTCCATTAGGGACATTTATGTAGACATTGAACAGAACAGGTGCAAAGCCACTAAAAGAATACGGGTTAAATATCTACCACAATCTGAAGTTTAAAATTACGTTATTAAGAGACCCATGAATGTAAAATGATGCAAGATTGAATTG
Organism: Araneus ventricosus; assembly: GCA_013235015.1. Lineage (NCBI taxonomy): Eukaryota > Metazoa > Arthropoda > Arachnida > Araneae > Araneidae > Araneus > Araneus ventricosus. Next base: position 49,431 of record BGPR01001510.1, read on the forward strand.
AAATCATATTCCCGGCGAACAAGCAGGTCGCCGAAGACGGCTAGTATGTCCAAAAATTTAGAATCGACCAAACGCATATCTCTTTTTTATTTTCAATGCTGGTAAGATACCTTAGTAAATTTGTTATGATCATGTTTTGAAATAATTAATGTAATCATACTAAATATTTTCATTTTTCTTACAGCTTTCTCATAAACATTCCAAACACAAACACACACACGAATGCGTGTATGTGCTTACGTGCGTGCGTACTTGTGTTTATATCTATAAACATTAATACTATGATGTCTATGTTTTTTCTAAGAATGTGCTTCGTGAAAATTTTTATTTACTTTCATTTGCCAAAATTTTTTAAAAATATTCTCTCCACTCTTAAAAGATATTTATAAATATTTGAAAAATCTTTAAAAGCGTTTGTCTTTTAACTGTTAATTTCACACTGCACACTTAGTTACAGGGAGCGCCGATATTTATAAATCGATCTGTCAAGAGACATCTTACTCTGTACATTTTTAACTTATAATCTCGTGCTTTTATGACAACCTGCGTCCCAACTTTTGTGATCCCAACATGAACAAAGAGCAACGTGAAATCTTATCTGAAACTCGACGAATCTGCCACAGAGTCGTTTCACGTGAAGCGGCAAGCTTGCTGCGATTCTTCCATGATTGTGCAAGTGTTTTGAACGGCACGAGCACTCACTGCCTTCGCTAGGGTAAGTGGCATCCGGGTCATAATATTATATTTCGCTCCCTCCCCCGTCATCATCAGTGACTTGTAAAAACGGCTCCAGGGCATGATATCTTTCATCTCCTCATCGTATTTGACTTCAAAAATTGCCATACGCACGTTAAGGTTTTGTCACCATGGCCAGTCACGTAGCGAGGGTGAGTGGCGCTCGAAATAATGATTTTTTTTATTTTATTTCAAGAGTCATCAGTGGCAAATGGCGCCTATTTTTATGCCTCCCATCAAACTTTGCTTTCAAAATGAAATGGCCATGGAGCCCGGGGCATCTATACCCACCGGGCAGATTTACCCACAGAGCATCTATACCCACACGGCATATATACCCACAGGGCATCTATACCCACAGAGCATCTATACCCACAGGACATCTATACTCGCAGGGCATATATACCCACAGGGCATCTATACCCACCGGGCATCTATACCCACCGGGCATCTATACCCACAGGGCATCTATACCCACAGGGCATCTATACCCATAGGACGGCCCACAGGTCGCTTTGCCACTGCTCTCGCTTCAAAAGCGGAAGAACATCTTTAGAAGACGACAAGAGATCTCTCGCGGAGTTCCAACGCGATTCGCAGAAGGTCCTTGATATGATTCGAGTAGTGGATTTCCATGACACATTCCAGAAGTGGCGATGATTCTCGGAACGCTGTATTGCGGTGCAAGGATACCATTTTGAAGGTGTCAGTGTGTCCACGTAGATAAATAAAGCGGTTTCTTGACAACAGAGATAGTCTACAAACTTTTTGATGCTCTCTCGTATCCTTGGTCGAAGATATCTCTGTTCTCGAAGTGAGACTTCTTTAACCTCCTCAGGGTTTTCTTCCCATATAAAATATTATGGCGAAAGAGACATAATAGAATACTATGCCCAGACACCGATTATCCCTCTTACTGTATTGCCAATGCCTTTTCGGAAACATCTCTAATCTCGAAGAGAAACTACTTTAACCTCTTCAGAGTTGGAGTTCCGCAATTCTCCCAATTATTATTTTGATCTCACTGATTATCATTAGGCGAGAACCATTCATAATTCCCCCAATTCACGATTACCCCGGTCAGCTCTACAGATTTTTTTAATTGATTTCATTGAATATATACAGGGTGATTCTACTGTCGTGGGACAAATTTCGAAGGGTGATCAGGCAAATGATAAGCATCCAAAATCACATAGGAAAAAGGGCGCGCAAAAGCCATCTGGAGGCAGCAGATTACAGTTAAAATAAAACAGCGCTGGCCAAAATGCCGATATCTTAATGTATTGAATTGAAATTTTTATATAAGTTGCGCTATATATCTGGCTCTCATGTTGTGAAAGAAAAATAAAGCTAAATTTTGCGCATGCGCAGTAAAAATTTATTTCTACAAATGTTTATATCTTCTCTAATACTCAAAGTATTTTGATCACATTTTAATGAAATGCTTCTCTAACATATTGTCACGTATTCTGTAAGTTTCATACAATTTGAAGGAAAACTCTGCAAATTATAAGTAAAAAAACATTCCGAAAAATTTGGGAATATTTTATGAAACCTTTATATCTTCCCAAATATTCAGGCTATTCTTACGAAAATGCATTCAAATTTTGCGCACATTACACAAAAGAATTCATTAAAGTTGTAAATCATTATCACTTTTCTGTGAAGCGGAGTGAACCAAAATCCCTTTTCGACTTATTCAACTTCTGGTCGGTCCCCTAAATGCCACCGTCACCGAATCTTCAATGCAAATTGTGAATATTCTTTATACGGTCAAAGTTCGAAGAGATGTTTTTTTTAAATGTGCATATTTCAAAAAGCGTCCGTAATTGTAGCCAGCGCTCTATTATTTTAAATGCCATGAGCACCAATTTTCCTATATGGTTTTGGATGCTTATCGCCTGCCTGACCACCCCTCGAAGTTTGTCTCATGACCGTAGAATCACCCTGTATATTTATTCTCGATGAACATGCTTATATTATTTTTTCATTGGTTTTCATTGGTACACTGTGTCAATAATTTTGCATTTCTTCATATAAGATGATCTTCGCTCATACGCTTTTTGATTTGAGACAACACTGGTCGTCGTTTTTTCTTTGTATCAAATTGGTATAGGATACTGAAATTGAAACCAAAGTATCATTGTTTTGGGCAAAGTAGAAGACATTTCGAAAACATTTCTGTTGTGTATCGATTTTCTACTGCGTAGTAAGCGAAAAACTTTTTTCGAAAGTACTGATTGACAAACACTTCTTTATTTTTAACCTAAACATAAAAAATATGAATTCGGGTTTCTTGTTCTGGTTATCTTCAGGTATATACAGTGCTATTCGTTCCTCTTTACATGCAGACATACCATTAATTTTTCACACACAAGATAAAAACTATTTTTATAACACATCTATAACAGCACATTAAAATTTAATAAAATGGTAACGTAAAAATTTTCTTGCTGTAAAGAGAAAGTAATTGCTGGGAATAATGAACCCAAAACTAAAACATTTACTTTGTATTAACAGAGCCGGAACAAAAGAAAGTAGACAAAGCTCCATCACCAGAACTCCAGAGATCGAGCTCACTCTCTTTCTTTCTCTCCTCGCCTCATCTTACTTTGTCTAGAGCTCATTCATTATGAAAATCTAATTCGGCGTTGGACAGGGATGAAACTTCCTGAGATCAGGGATTCCCTTGTGCTCTCCAGACAGGCAATCCGTTGAAGAAGACTTAAGAATGGATTTTATTCCCTTTTTCAAAAAATATTTAATTAAAAAAACAAGGAACATTTCATTGTTCTTTGGAACCAAAGAGAAACACAGAGAAAATAAAAATGTAAAGAAAAGACGGAAAAAAAATAACTCGCTGAGGATGAAACTAGATTCTTTTTCTCTTTCGTTTGGTGGGATTTTTCCCCTTAACCATAAAAGAATTCTTTAGGATGGAAGTGGATTCTTTGTTTCTTTTACGTGAGAACGAACGCTTGTTGTGATAAAAATGTTTTTTAATCAGCTTCAAAAATAATCCAGTCTATCACAATGAAGACGTACTTATTTCCTTAATCCGATCAGGTTTTTTTTCTTTTGGATAAAAAAATTAAGAAATCCAGTAATTTGGTTGCCTATAAAAGAAAAGGAGAGCTTGTGAACAGTTTGGCATAAATAGCAAAAGAGTTTTTTGTTCTTATTGAAATAAACGGTCTATTAAAAAAAACTTTTAAGAAGTTATTTCTTTGATACTTTATGATATGCAAAGCCTAAATAACTGATTTATTTGATTAATGCTTCGATTCGAATATTTGCCCACGATTTTGGAGAAGGCGCTCGTAAATTTCAAAACGATGACTTTAGAAATTAGACAGAATCTTAAATGCTGATTTAGGTTAAGATTCGGAAACCACTATTAATTTAATATCTTTTATTTTTGAAATAATCTCACTATAGAAAAGATGCTTTTGTCAAAATCCAAATACAAGAAACACCTACTGTGTTCCGATTTTTTTATTTAAAAATACACAAAGCAAATGGAAACAGTTCGACAGAAACTTTTGAGCAAACTACACACAGAAATAGTAAAATACTTATACAATGAATGTGTTATTTTAAAAACAAGAAACAAATATTAATTCCAGTTCTTACTTAATGTTCTGGTTATCTTCAAATTTCAGCTGTATCATTTCCCGCTTTTCTTCAAGTAGAGGTAACATTAATTTACCTACCCCAAAACAGAACCATTTTAATAATGCGTCTATAGCAGAATATAAAAATTAAATGAAGAAGATGAATGAAGAAACATTTTTTCCTGCTTTAATATGAAAATAAATGCTGGAAATAACAAACCTAAAACTAAAATGTTTATTTTCTATTAACAAAGCCGGAACAAAAGAAAATGGACAAAGCTCCATCTCCAGAGCTCCAGAGACCGAGCTCACTCTCTTTCTTTCTCCCCTCTTAGCTCACTTCGTTTCGAGCTCATTCATTATGAAAATCTCATTCCAACGTGGACATGAACGGAACTCGGCCATCAGGGATTTCCTTGCGCTTCCCAGACAAAGCAATCCACTGAAGATTAGAAGTGGATTTCGTTCCATTTTTTCTTTACAAAAAAAATGAACGTTAAAAAAAAGAATGCCAGAGAAAATAAAAACGGAAAGAAAATAATAAAACAAATTCACTGGAGTTAAAGCGTGTATCTTTTCTTTTGTGTGGTAGGTTTTTTTTATAAACCATCAAAGAATTCCGTGGGATGGATGCAAATTCTTTATTTTTTTATGCGGGCAGTAACATTTGTTACGATAAAATGTTTTTGATAAAAAAAGCCTCGTATAATCCAATTTACCCCAATGAAGAGGATGTTCTTTTTTTAGTTTAATTCGTTAATTATTTTATACAAATCTCAGAAATACTGGTAATTTGGCTGCGTAAAAAAGCTAGAAGAGCTCGTGAACGCTTTCGCTGTCTTGCGTCAATAGACTTTTGTTGTTGTTGCTCATTGAAAAAAACGTTGCTATTAAAAATCCTTTATAAGATTATAGAATGTTCTTGAAGATAAACTCAACTAAATTGACTGATTTATATAAATATGATTTATATTTATATAATGACTATTCAAATTGAAGGATTAAATTTAATCCTTCAATTTGAATAGCTATTCATACTTTTGGAAAACAAGTTCATAAATTCGAGATTTTTTAGAGACGTAATTCCAATCGCTTAAGAAATTCGATAAGCATCTAAAATGATGGTCTAGATTATAATTTCAAAATCATTGTTAATCAAAATAGCTTGTGAATTTTTACCGTTATCAAACTTTTGTAGAGATGCCTTAGTCGAAATGCAAGTAAAAAAAAATCCTACGGTTCAAGTTAAACTAGATTCAAAAATAAAATAAAGCAACTATTCTTGAATCTGGATAAAAAGTTGACCTTTAAGAGTTTGCAAATGAGCTGGTAATCTCAAACAATAACAATTCTGCTGTAATTTCTGAAGAATCTACATACAGAAAAGGTAAGCAGTAGCACAATAAACATGCACAGGGTCTCATCAACTTATGACCGTATCGACTGAAAGGTAACAAGTCGGATTTATATTTTTTGACACTATTTTCATTCAAAACGCAAGAAATATTCTTTTACGTATGATTATTGTACATATCGCCAAAAATACATAATAGTACTCTGTTGTACTTACTATAAACAAAAATACAACCTGAAATTACGCTTTATTTTGAAATTTAAAATAGAGTTTTTGTAGTCGTAAGTC